>JAEIIU010055212.1:0-14622 GCA_018874675.1 Drosophila baimaii | reverse complement strand
GGACAGACGGACATGGCTAAATCGACTCGGTTGTTGATGCTGATCAAGAATATATATACTTTATGGGGTCAGAAATGACTCCTTCACTGCGTTGCAAATTTCTGACTAAAATTATAATACCCTGCAAGGGTATAAAAACAAAATATAATTAAAATAATGAAACCTAACTTAACCATGCCAGAAGGCCGCGATTAGGCCTATGTACATTTCGTCGCTAACTGATCTCGGCTGGGTTTTAGATGGTTTTAGCCGAGTTTTAGAAGGATTAAGACTTTTCTTTGTTGTTGTTGTCTTAGTTATGTAATGGGCACATGGAGTTTTTCTCTTCTCTAAGACACTTAAACAAAAATTATATTTAGACGGCTTGCTTTTCGCGACGCTCTACATGAGTTTTCCGATGCACGTTTTCCGCCGCTATAGCATTTTGATCGCGGTTTTATCCGCCGCTTATAGCTGGATGATCGCTCCTACGCTATCGCGGGGTTAGGGACGACTGAGGGGTCGCAAAAACAATTCAATGCACGGCGCTCTCTCTGCTGCGTTCGCGGCTATGCATGTATTGCGGAAAAAAGCTCGATCGCTGAAGAGAACGGCTCGATACCTCGATACCCTTGAATTGGAGGCGCCTCTAACACGTGGCACAACTTCCGATGCGTATTCGGGGCAATTGGGGATGCGATCTGCTCTGCGGATCGTTGATTTTAACGATCAAACTGCCTTAGCAACTTGGTGCCAATCTAATAAAACATTAGTTTATTAATTTAAATGGCCAGCAACGTACCGCAGCCAAAAATAATATTTACCCTGGCACCAAGGTTTTTTTTATCTGCTTCTTTTCCACCTCTCAATTTGGGATAATATTTTAATATTCACTTTATTTTCTATGCTATTTAATAAAGCAAAGACTTTTTAGAAAAATAACGTAGCTCTCCAGAGCACGTCCGATGAGGTTGATGGTTCGATGGAAAAGAATGGACCTAGCTTCGGCCGGATATTCCAAACTTCGGGTCGGGATTTCGCACTCGTGGTTTTTCTAACAGTTGCCCTTCCATTATCGCGAGCGACCTTATCTATTCCCGATATTTCCTGGCATTGCTACTGGAAATATGCAGTACTACGAAAGTATACTATATTTTCGGTTGGGGAACATTTACTTTGTCTTGTAGGCTTTTGGGCTTAAGGTTTCCTGTCTATGTTATTGGTTTTATTCATTTCTCTACCCAAGGCCCATTACAAATCCCCCCCAACAAACGCACACTTGGGGCTTTAAAGCACAAGAGTGAGCCACGCTTGGGAAGCTTATTGCTTACTGTCCTTCGCATGATATGTATCGACGTAACGACCGTGCACCTCGTCGATTTCATAATAACAATTGCCCTTTTTCTTGCGTATTCTACCTTTTACATAAGTTGGAGTAAGTTTGGCATTAAAGCCCCCTTACAAAATTACTTTGCTGGAAGTTTTTTATAAATTTCTTGACCTGGTTGAAACTGAAATTTCCTCCTTGAAAGGAAACATCTGCTGTGATTCGACCTATAATTGGCTGGTTAGCACCATCGGCTGTACGAACATTAGTATGAACCGGCATTACATCTATATTCATCGAATTCATGTCTTTTGCCAAGTGTTCTCCTATACAATTAATGCTCGCTCCTGTATCCATCAAACCATTTATAGTTCTGTTAAAGATTATAACCTGAGCGAAAGGCCTATAGTCCTTCGAGGTGTCGACTACAGAAGATAGTATAGCTATTTGATTACGTTTGTATCTTTCCCTACGAGCAACTCTACGAGCTTGTTTGCGATTGCCACCTGTCTGGCTATGACATGTCTCCGAAGGATTAGATACTTTTCTGTGCAAAGGTAAAGTCGATTGATTTTGAAAGTCCGGTAATAAGAAATTTGAGCTTTGCGACGAGGAGAAGGTCGAACCGTTTTTATATATTTGGCTTCGCCACGGGTTGCAAAAATCGTTCTCGTGTTTGAACTACCTTCCAAAGTTCAGCGATACTAGAAATCGGAACATATAGAATTTCATGTTAAATTTCTGGTAGTAAGTTTGCCCTGAGTACTTCTAATATTGAAGATTCAGACATCGGTTGAACTAATTTATCGGCTAGAATAGTTATAGCCTCCTGTAGACTATCAAACGGTTCGTTGGGCCTTTGTTTCCTCTGCGATTCCTCCAGATCGATTCGACTACCTTTAAATTTCGAACGAAGTGCGCTTTTCAACCCTGGCCAATTCATCTCTGCTACAGTTTTATGGTAGCGCCAAAGCCATTCATGAGCGCTTCCTTCAAATAAGTTACTTGCTTAACGAGCTACTGGTGTAAGATTTCCATCGAGAGATTGCAAAGTTAGTGCTTCTACTCGATAAATGAACTCGTCGACTGAGACGCTTGCATGTCCTGAAAAACGTAATTTGTCCTACACGATCAGGTCTTAAATCTTGTAAGGGCAGTGAACCTGACTGATGTGATTTATATTGACTTCAGAAAAGCATTTGGCTACGTTAACCATTCCCCTCATATTTGGAAATTCGACTTAATACGATTTCATGTCACTCTTCTCAGATGGATGTCAAGTTAGCTGAATGGCAAGACACAAAGTATCATCTGAAAGAGGTCCATTATTGTGTAAATTTACCACCAGTAATCCCATTTTTCTTTAATGGAGACCTTACGACTATATTCTATCCTACAGGTGGGTTCTAATTGCAACTTACTAAGGCTAGCTGACTTTCTCTCTTGATTTTTTAACTTTTGAACTCAGAAAATCATATGTAATGAAGTCGAATCAGCTTTATTTCCATGTATTAAGATTCTCTAAATACAAGTGTTTTTTTCGGGCGATTGTAGATACAAATTTGTAAAAGTGTGCATTCTAAATAATACAAATTTTTGAGTCTTTGATGCGCCTTATGATTTTGTGAGCTTGTTACCTGCGCACTTGACAATGATAATAATGTATTGGACAGCTGGTTGTCCTGGCTCCTAGGAAAACAGTCAAACGGAGCTTGCATCCCAGTTAGATGTCGCATAAATTTGTGAAGAGACCGGAACATATTGCACTAGAGAACAGTGTACAGTCGCTACAGTGCGCTGCTGTGGCTTATGTCCTGGCATCCTGTCTGTCCTGTCCTCGGTTCTGTCTTTCCCAACCTAGCTGAATGGCGGTTGGTCAAAGTTATTTACTGTGTTATTTATTCTGACAGTTTGCAATGATTTCCCCATTTTTGTTGTTGCGCGTCAGCCCCCCACCCGAGCGAGGTGGGGACTCTGGTCTTTGATTGCTTAAGTAACTAGTGGAATATTTAATAAGGAAGATACGTAAGTATTTTTATAAACTGAATTGGTTTTCTTAAATTGTATGTCAAATGGGGTTATATATATAATGTATTTTAGATCGTTTATAAAGGCTTTTTGAATTGAGGTAAATAGCCGGGGAAAGCTACGAATATTACCCTTTTAAATATAAATTTATTTCTTCAAGAACAGGGGACTCAATCTAGTCAGATATAAATGTCAGAAAATATAAAGTTAGTGTGTACACAATAATGTATGTAAATCCAGATCCCAAAAATAGCTACATAATTTTTACTGTGACACTCTCCTATTTTATTATAAGAATATTACTATCAAGTGTTCCTAAATTGCTTTCCCATCTGCTCCTCCAAGCCAGCACTAGTAGTCAAAGCCAATATGCTTTTTTGGCACATGTTGGCTGGGAGATTTGTAAGAGCATGATCCTTCGGCACATATCCTACGCTCTTGGGCAACGGATGTGAACCCACCTCCACGGACTGCGGAGCCAACGAGAAATTCAACGGCGTGTGTCCTGTTAACAGATTTTTCTAATGTCTCCATTGAAGCCTTTGGCCAAAGGCAATTAAATGTGCCACGGAATGCGGCATGAATGGGCGAACGAGGGCTTGGGGACACGTAATTGTTTTCTGCGTGCGTGAATGGAAATGAAGCGAGTGCTGGATGCGAGTGAAGTGTCATAAATTCTATCGGAGAAACACGATTTCGTATGAATTATATTTATTGTTATAGGACAAAAGTACATCCCTAATCTCTTACAAAAACACGCATTCTTACGAGGCGAATCATCCGCTGCAGCTGGGCGTCGGGAGATGTAATTATTAACATTTGTGCTGGGCAAAACAATTAAAAGGGAAAGCAGCTCGAATCAAAGAACAAAAAGGACTCTGACACACATAAAGGAGAAGGGTCTTGGGTTGGCGGTGGGTGGGGGGTGGGGGGTGGTGTGCGTGGTGGACGGTGTGAGGTGCAAAATTGTCAGTGTGAAGAACACATGTGCAATTGCCGCTTGCCTTAATGGGCCATAAATAACGAGAACAACAATGAGGCGGCTGCACTGCATCCACCTCAGTGTACTCCTTCTCCTACCGTTCAGCTTTCTTTTTCTGTTATACTTTTAATACCCGGTAATGATAAAGTCCAAAGGGTATATGTTTAGAGTATATATCATAAATATTACTAATAAAATTACAAGCTTAACATATTTTGATTGGCAGTCCTTTTTTGTATATTCCTGGTGACAAACTTAAAACAACGATTTAGTCGAGTGCCAGATAGATGATGATTACTCGAAGTTATTACAATAAATTAAATTGCTTAATTGAATTATTAACACTGTATATATAGACAACCCTTCTGTATAATTACAATATTTGGGTGGGTGGCCAAATTAACATTTAACTTGACCTGCATGCAACCTATTCTATAAGCTTATCTATTTAAGTTTCTGAGATCTGTTATACCATATGAACACAAGACACTTCTCGTCTGGTGATGCTGATCAAGAATATATATACTTATTTCGCGTGTTAAGTACATTTTCCTTTGACACTAAGTAATAACACCCTTTTACCTCACATCGACCCACCGCACACCACATGCTCCAAGCTTCAATATAAATTTTAACTAGCTAGGATACATCAAAATTTGTTAATAATTGAACGATTGCTGCACCCAGGAAAAATGTCCCCAGTGATTATTTTTAGGAATTTTCCCTAAAATTTAAATAAAGAAATCTATCTATTTGGGAGCGGTCGGATTTAAGGCGTAATTTTTAACTGAAAAATATTAGTTAAATGTACTCTATAAGTTTTAGGTAATCCAAAGTCTAAATAAAAAATTTTTTATTATTATTATTTATTTATTATTATCTATTTATTTATTCACAGCTTAAATAATGGTGTAATGTAAATCAAAAATTACAGATAAGACTTATTTATTTATTTGATGTACTGCTAAGTGGCAAACTAAAGACCTAAAGATACCAGCACATTTTGTAATGAATGAAAGTTTTTTGGGGATATGTTTCCTTTCTACAATTAATTAGCTTAGACTAATGGTTTACAAAGTGAAAATATGGACTAAAATTTAGATGTCAGTGAATATTTCACTGTTACACATATAAAGGTTTCTTATTTCTGTTCTTAAAACTATTTACTGCGATAGTGGATAAATAATAAATTTAAAAAAGTAACTCTTCTAGCAAAATAAAGAACAGAATTAGGAATACTTAGAATTCACAGTGTCATTTTATTGTTGGCATGTCACAATTGGATTGATTAACTTCACTGCTTTGGGATACACTTATAACACCAATTAAAAATATCTTTCAGATCTGTGAACCTGAAATATGTTGGTCGTTGATTTGTCTAGTCAACACTGTTTTTAATAAAGCTCGGATTATCTTTTTTTCGATTTCATTATCTTCCTTAATTAACGTTCATTGAATGTACGGGGTATTCAAAGGTTACTACTTCATAAACTTTCTACAGTTGCGGCTGGTCTCCAAGACTCATGGTATTGTTGCACGTCGACGTGCAGCCAATCGGCAAGCGTGTCCTTGCTGCAACACACGCAGCCACATACATACGTACATATGTACATATATGTCCTTCGTCATTCATCACCGCTGCATGCGGTTTCGGTTTAGGGGTGGCACACACAGCCTTCGTCCTCGCTGCTCGCCTCCTTGCATTAAAAGCTTCCTTCCCCGAAGAAGGACTCGAATTGTGCAAAATGCTGAAATGCGTCGACCGCTTTTGATTTATCGTCAATTGAGATGAAACATAAAAACGCTGCTGCCAATAAAAGTGTTGGAAGCCACGGTGCCGTCGTGCAAAAAAAAAAAAAGATAATGCGCCGGGTCTGCTTTAATTAAAAATAAATCTTGTCAATTTACGTCGCGGCCAGACACATCCTGATCCTGCAATTTCTGTTTGCTTTTATGTCTGATTTTCATTTCTTCTACCAAATTGTAAATTACATCCGCCTACCCTTTTGTGAAATGTTCTTTTCTACGTGTATTAGTGTGTTTGCCCAGGGCCAAAGGTGTTGCGTGCTTTCTACATCGCCGGCCCTTTTTTTGTGACACTAGAAAATATTATTCCAAGTCCGGCGACGAACATCCGCCACCTTTGTGGCTTGGTTCCTTTGGAGTTTTGTCCCTTTTGCCATAACCGAAAAAATCTACATATAAATAAATACTAAAATACTTTGGCGGGTGAATAAAAATCAGAGCTCTTTAGAGCTGTGTTGCTTTCCACGAAGATTTTATACCCTATATTATAGGGTATGCATTGGTTTTTACTTTCTTATTTGGAATTCTTTAAGTCCGTTTTTGGTTTGATATTACTAATTATAATTCTTTAAAATCGATCCCTTCTATATGTGCTGTATTGAAACAAACATAGTCTCTATAATTCTTTCCTTAATAGGAAAATGCATGTTTAAAGTTTCAACCCTCCGAAATAAAGTATTAAATATTCGTTGCATTATAATAGGCCATGTTAAGGTCGGGAAGAAGCGGAAGCTGGGCTGAATTTGTATTTCTATTATTTGTCATTCTCCTTAAAAAGTTTACAGAATCACCTTTTGTGAGGACATTCGCTCTGTGCCTCTCCACTCTTACTCGGAGGAGTTCAGTGCATTCGCTAAAGTGGATATCAAAATTTACATTTCCTTATACTTCCACTTCGAACTCATAAATTACGTGCTGGACAATCTTTGGACCCATTAAACTGCTCGAATAGCTAACATTAAAATGTCGTCCCTCTTGTGTTCTCCACATCGCCACAAATCAAGGCTAAAAATCATTTAAACGATTTTACCAACCCGCCAGAAAATTGTCAATTTTTGATTTTCTTGCTCTTGATATGGGGCGAACTTTGGGTTTTTTATTGGAATGATTTGCAGGATCCTTGCGAGAATCCCATTTGGCGCCGCTTGCATTTCCTTTTGGCATTCGGATTTGGCCAGAATGATTTCATGTGAAGCGGTGATTATTTTCACCTAAACTGCGTTGCCCCCTTTCCCTCTCCCAGCTGCAGTTCCTCCGCAAACACACTCGGCTAACTGGCGGAATATTTATGGGCTTTGAGCGTGTTCCGCCTTTGCCGTGGGCGGCGGTGCACTTTCAATGTTTTTGCCAGTGTCTTTGGCCAGTCGATTCGATGGCCCACTCTCTTCCTTTCCGACCTTAAAGCCCGCAGTGCCACTTGTATTTATGTCTTCGTCTATAAATCCATGTCTTGGCGGCACTCACACACACATGCGCGTCTTCACGTCAAATCGTAGATTTATAATTTTCGGCTGCGTCGCCACTGAAAGTTGCCTGCAGCACATAAAAATCGAAAGAAACCAAAGAGGGAACTCTTGACGATATATCTTCGACGTGGGGATACCTAGTACTTACTAAAGTTGATTTTTATTAAGTTTTTACTACGAATATGATGACTTAACAAAGTATCATTAAGAAAGAGTATAGCAATGGATTAACAGATTATTTGATTTAATCCGATATCCGATCAGCATTTTTGTGAAGATGGTAAAAAAATGGTAGACCGCGCCAAGCCCTCGTGTAAACCTCATTCTTTGGAAAAATTTGATCTCACATTCCCTCAAGACGTTCCAAATAATATTTGCACAAGCAAGAAGATATAGTTAAACTATTATATAGACTATACTTAAATGCTTTTTATGTCTTATTTATTGACCGATTCTTGTTATCCCAGTAATTGTGCGAAATGTAGCTGAATTCGAAAAATTACAATAACTATTGTAAGGTTACAATTAATATTGAATAATTATCCAAGCAGTAAAAAACCGGTATACCCTTTTAAAACAAAGGTACCGCGTATAATAAGGAAACATCCTCACACACGTAACTCGACAGGACGAAAGGAGCAACTCCTGTGCCCCGACCAAAACTGCAGCCAAAACTCAGGGTTGGAGTCGGCTAGGTTCTGGGCTGTCGAATTCCATGAATTATGATTTTTGATTGAAGCTGAGTTATTGCAATTCAATTTATTATAAATGCGGTTGCCACGAACCTTGCATCCTTTCCCTCTGGTGGTTTCCTGGGGGAAGGCATGGCCTGCTCAGGACATTGAACTATGAGTTCTTGGCGGGCCCGAATTTCTGCCACGTTGGACTCTCCGTTTCCTCATCCCCCTGGCTTGGTGTGTGCCGTTTTCGACACTTTTGCTAAATTTATTGCCGATTATTTTTACATTTCCCTTTCAATTTTTTTTCTTTTCTGATACCACCCCTACAGCGAAGCGTTTTGAGTGAGGGGAGCGGTTCTGGTGACGCGGCAATTATTTTTAACATTTTTGTTGATTTTCCATTGTATGTATATTCTGGGTTTCCTTTGCCGAGGACAATCCCAGCCAACTATGCAGGCTTCTTGATGTTTGATTTTTAAGAGCAATGTAAGTAGCTCGAAGGCGGGTCATTAATTATTTAAAATATTAATTTTAGCTATTGCATAATCTATGTTAATTAAATTGAATAAAATCGATGTTACCGAGTCAAATAAAGTTACTTCTAAGGGCCGGCTTAAGCCCTCATTAATACATTTTTGGGTCCAAATAAGCTCCCGGCTAAGATAATTTGAGAGGCAACAATTACAGGGACTCATACACACTCATACTCTTTGTGTCATATGACTTTCTTTTCTTAAACTTATTAGCTATTTGTCTCAAGAATATTACTTACCTTATTAAGTTTATTATTAAATATACATTATACAATTATTGCTAATATTTCCATAGTCTTTGAAGGAAATAAACTTGGCAAGTTGACATATATTTATTAAACCTTAAGAAAATAGTTCCATTATAATTTTTACATCTATATAGGTTTTTAAACATTAACAAGAGAATGGTACACTTATTTTGTTCAGGAAAAGGCATTTATAACTATTTCTAGAGCTCCCAACTACATTTGGCCATTCATTTGGCCCGAGAATCCATTACGCCCTGCATATGCGGCGCATCAGCGATATTAGCTATCGGTTCGCTGCTATTTATATAGCGCATAAATCAGAAATGGGGCCAAATGGCCCGGACACTTTGCGAACGCGCTAACCATGAGTTACTCGCAATTAAGAGAAATATATTAGTCTAGCAGCTGATTTAATTATTTAACGATAAAGTCCAAGTCGCGGACTGCAAAAACGGTCCTTCCATGGACGGGGCGGGACCACCAGCGGGACGTAAACAAGCCGAACAGCAGCCGGCTCGTCCTCTCCTAAGCGCCGAGACAACCGCATCACAGTCAGACAAAGGCATCACAGTCCGGCCGGGAATCGTGTAAGGTAGTCGTGATCCACGGTCCCAGCCCGGGCTTGGGGTTGGCGGAGGCGGCAGGACTCTGTAATTGCGCCAACGCGCATAATTCATATCAAATGACCATTTTAAAATCCTTTTATTTCTGTGCGTCGCTCTGTCTCTGTGTGCCCTGCTATTATAACACTTGGAAAAATCAGTAACTTTACTATTATCTTTCAACCATTTTCCGACCGTATTATGAACAATTATAAATAATTGAATTAAAAATAAAACGATATAAAAGTACTTACTTAATTTCATATTTTCAGGTTAGCAAAATAAGCGCAATAATTATAATAATTAATGAAATATTTCAAATAAATGTTATGATAGTTATCATATATTCCTTTAATGACATGCGTTCAATGTCGAAATGTTGAATTATTTGTTACATACCTATCTATTGTTTAAAATAATTACTTTAGTATTTATACAGGTAAACAAGTGAACAGGAAAAAAAATCTTAAAAATACGTTTTTCTCTTTGAAAGTCGTTAGGCGTCCGGAAAGCTGGAAAGAGAATATTTTCTCATTGGTATCTCCGAAATGAGTGTTTCTATCGACTTTAGATATAAGAGCTCTACTGATAATAAATGAATAAAATATAAAAAACACATTGAAAAGATTAGTTTTTGGCCCATCGCTTTGAGACTCTAAGAAAAAGAAGGATCTCAACAGGATCCCTTGCTCGACCCCACCCAGCGTCGACTGGTTATCCAGCTTAAGCCCTAAAACTAATTTAAAAGTAAATATGGTCCGTTATGTAGAAATTCTTGTACATGTTTAACTATTTATTTGGTTATAGTTTATATTTTAAAACAAAGAAGGAAGATGATGCTCCAAGTATATTGAATGGCAAGAGGTCTTAAGGATATATTTTTTTAAGTGCACGCCAGCCCCTCAAAATATTTGAAATAATAATTCTTCGAGATAAATTACCCGAAAACATGTGTGTTAGTGTGTGTGTGCGCTTCTCTAAATTGCCCTGATACTGGTCCTGCTCCTGATGCGCCTCCTCTGCTCCTGTGCAACATTCCACCTCGCCGCTGTCTCAGCGCGAGACAATGAGCCAGAGCCGCCACTACAACAACGCCAGGCCTTGCCCCACCCTGGCCTCCGCCTGTCCCCTCCCCATTCGGGGTGCTGCTGCCCCGAACCAAATCCAAAGCCCAATCCCATTCTGCAGCTCGTGCGCCGGCACTCGGTCAGTCGATGGCGGATGGGCTCAAGTGCTCGGCTGGCCCGCTCCGACTCGTCCCGTTCGCCCTGCTCGTCCTGCGTTTGGCATTTAGCATCAGGAAATTATGCTGACGCTGCCAACTGGCCACGGGATGGGCCTGGGCATGGCACTGCCACTGAGATTGAACCCGGGCAATCAGCGACGTCTGCAGATGTGCATGCCCATGCCCATATCCACGTACACGTCCTCGTCCCTCCTATCTTTCCCATCTACAGCCACTGTCCTCTCGCATCCACGAGCAGCGCCTGCGCCATCTCTGCGCTCCAGTTGTGTCCTCATTAAGCTCACACACACAGGACTCCCTCTAATGAGTTCCAGTCCCTGTGCGGGGCATATGTTGTCGTCCATTTCGGTGGCAGGGCACATCCTAGCCGCGTTCCAGTTGATAGCCGGCACCAGCCACCAGCCACCAGTAACCAGTAACCAGCAACCAGTAACCGGCACCCAGCATCAGGACCCCTACTCGTCGCACTTGCAATGCTGTGTCACACATCTGGGTGCAAATTATGGCACATTTCAAATAGCACCAACGAACACTTGGAAATTTTTAATGATAAAGCCGAGTAATTATAACACAAATAGATTAAGAGAATTTATAAAAACTGATCAGTGAAACAGATCGACTTGAGCTTCAAAATAAAAGTTTAAATAGTATTTTTAAACAAGTAAGAAAGCTTGGAAAGAATTCGACCGTAAAGGTCCTATTATTTGATATCAATTTACTATATTATACATGAGGGCGGATGAAAATGCTCTCACCAATTTTGATTCCGTTAGCTCTTATACTTAGTCTCAGAGACCTTTGTTATTATACGGACAGACGGACAAGCGGACAGATGGATATGACTAAATAGACTCGGATGGTGATGCTGATCAAGAATTTATGGACTCACTTTAAGGGGTCGAAAGTGTCCGCTTCTGCCCTTTACAAACATTTTCCGTTGGCATTAAATTATAAATCATATGTACCTCTGTGTACCGGGTATAAAAAGATTATTTAGACTTAAGTGTTATACAAAAGGTTAAGAGTATCTGAATAATTGTGTATTTTTTAAACAGTTTCATAGTTTGTAACACTCCATACATATTTAGTATATCTATATGTACTACGTTTATGATATGGATCGCATGTATTCTTGAATACGTGAAATCTAAATAGACACCTGTTTATGCCACGTATGCAGAGATGCCACCCCAATGAAATGAGTATAGTCAATTGTTAATTAAACAAAGATCCGTTGGTAACACCACACCATTTCATGTTCATGTTCAGAATTCATGTTCAATGCCTTTATTGAGTGCATGAATTCGGCTTGGCATAAACGTAGTAATAGTTAAATTACTTCTACGACTTCCTCCCTGACTTTTCTCTAAGTACACTTTCCACATAGCAGCTAGAAAGAGAGGGGCATAATCGCATAAAAGTTTACATTTATGATGCTCCACTAGCCCGAGAGCAGTTCCAGGTCCGGATAGGTGCCGGGCACCGGCTCCCGGGCCACCAACCCACCGCTTATATATGGCATACTGATGCAGCTGGCGGGGACTCAGTCAGAAACACCTCGGCCGTAAAATATTCGGCTGGCGGCAGCGCACAAACACTGACGCAGGCCAACGGACGGACGGACAGCTGTTTGGGAGGACCGTACACCCCGTATGGGTCTGCTTCGGGTCGGATTGGGTCGGGTCGCTGCTGCTGGAGGGGGTAAATGCTACTGCGACTGCGACTGCACTGACGGCCAGCCAGCCCACTCTCCACCCTGCCGGAACAGCGAGAACAAAAAGGCGCGAAATCCATTCGCACATAAAATGCGCCACAGTGTGCATTATTTTAATGTCACTGATAAATCATTTTTATGTCGGTGCTAAATCAAAAGATGGACGAGCAAATGCCGTATTTCAAGACAGGGACAGGGGGATGGGACACTGCCGGGTGTCACACATGCACCCGGGGAAAGGTGTGCTATGACTCTGGTTCCGGCTCCTGCTCCTGCCTTTGCTGCTGCTGCTGCTGCTGCTTCGGGGTTATGGGTTTTGGGTTCGCTCTCCGGCGCTGCATTCGTCCATTAAAATGCGCTCCGGTGTGTCCAAAACACAAGCAGGGCTCCACTCCGGAGTCCTGAGACCTGAGTCCGGACTCCGGCTGCAAGGCCCGTCCGTTTATTTATTATTAACACAAAAAAGACCCCGAGGACGAATTGCACTGCCCCAGCTCCTGTATCCGCACCGAGACTTGGAATGCGCAAACTGCCCTGAGTGGTTGCCGCCTGCTCATAACTCGTTGTCCTCATCGGCGAGTGGAGCCAGGGACTGCAGAAATTCATCTGTTTGCGGTTCAAACACGTGCCGTGGCCAGAAATAATGTGCACCGGAATCTGCCTGGACTAATGGCCGCACAACACGGTATTTGACTTAGGCCCAGTCCAGCGGCTTTGTCCGGGGCTAATTCCAGCCCACGAAGGAATGCTAACTAGACTGGGATTTGGGTAAAGAACGAATCTCCAAATATTTTATAGACGGTATTCGTAGAGCACAAACTCTATTTTGTAAGTTTATATGCGGAGAATGAAGAATCAGGGGGATATTATAATTTAAATTCAAACCACTGATAATATTGATCAAGATTTCGAGTGTACATTGTGTGTTTCGTCAAAATAGGATCAGACAGGCGTGCTCCAGTTTTCACTTTTAAAAACGAAAAAAAAGAAAAGTAAATTGCTTTTACACATACATAAACAGACAGAAATAAGTAGCCTTGTTGTTCTATTAACGTCCACTTCAGAGCATTAGAAGATTAATAATTATGAATTTATTTTCCAATTTATTTTTCTCATACCCTCACGTCAACTTAGCAATATAATATTTCCTCTTAGTTCTAGGAGGTGAAACGAAACAATTTTTTGTTTACTTACATAAAAATCACTTGGCAATTGTAATTCTGTTCTTTATGAAGTTGTTGCTATGCAGAATATGCTCCTAGGCTCTAAAATTAGAAAGATACGCAAAGCACCACTTTGTTTTTCCTTCCAATATCCTATTAAATCTTTGCAAAGTCTGTACTATAGCTGTCAATTTTAGCTTACCCTCGATGTAATAGCTCAATAATCGCTTAATCTTTTCCTCCATCAAGTAGGTAAAGTAAAGTAGCTTACATATTATTTAAGAACTTATTTAAAAGCGATTAGGTGTTTCAGCTTTTAGAATACAGTTAATTGGTGTTTCTAATGAAGTAAACGTAGTCGGGCAGGTCCTAGATGGTGGATTCATATGAAATAGAAATGAATGAATGAATTTGTCATATTAGAAATTTATTGGTTTGCTGCAAGATATGTTATATACTTACCTTAAATAAAAAGTTTGAAGCTTGTTGAATCTACAATAACATGCATAAAATCTCACCTATATGATAGTGTCCTATTATCCTTTTATGCTTTACAATTTTCCCGTCATTTAAATCAACTTTATGGATTCCATTCATTTACTAAAATCTTTCAGCGCGCAGCGTATTTGATGGTGCTAATTAAGTGAATCTTTATAGTTTTTATTAGCTCGTAATCGTTTATGTTTTCGTTTACTACACCGCAATCCACCAGTAACGTCACATCTATTCATAACATCTACTGTTTTTACAAGTTGCTGCCATTATTCTTATTTAAGAAATATACACCTGGCCCTCGCTTAACACGAACTCTTTTAGCACGACCTCGGTCTTACACGGTTACAAATTTG
>JAEIIU010055190.1:0-12772 GCA_018874675.1 Drosophila baimaii | reverse complement strand
TGGCCCCATTCAAGGTGCAGGAGCTTTAAGAGCCATCTCGGTCGATTTCCATATAGTTTATGCAATCAGTCACACATACGGTAAACTGCCATTGATATCGGCCGGCAGCATCTGAGTGGAGCGGAGCTTTCACCGAAGTAGACAGGACAGGTCAGACTTGCACACACACACACACACGCACAGACAAATAACACATTTCGTCCACAATTCCGCTTCCCTAATCCGATTTGTTTCTCTTTGTGCGTTGTTTTCGCCTTTGTTGCTGTTGTGGTTGCCGCCGCCATTGCTGTTGCTCCTGCTTTTTCACACTTTATGCATTCTGTTTTGCACACAAGTACACACACACACGTGCATTTTGCTACATACCGCAGCTCCTGTTGGCTAAAACACAGCGAAACAATGCGGCAGCTGAAACAAAAAGCCAGTTAGCGAGTCAACAGCAAGCGGAAGGACGATGAACGGACAATGGGGGGAAAAAAGAGGAAAACGAGGACGAGGGGACGATCGGACGGACAGGCAGGAATCGCATTATATACGACGTATATAGCTGGGGGGAAGCGTATTTACGCGAGCGGCACCGCGCGAACCGCACTGATGAAAAGCCGGGAAAAACCTGGAAAACCTCCTAATTAAGTTGACCCCCGACCTCCTCGCCACCCCTTTCGCGCCACTCTCCTTTGCACTTTTTTTTCCATTTTCGGGCACTGCATTGCGAACCGAAAATTAGGCCACGAACCCCGACTCAATGGCTGAGTTCGTGCTCGAGTTTTTCTCTCCATTTTCTTGCCTTTTTTACACACACACACACCGAGAGTCAGCGACTAGAAAGTGTAATACATATTTTCCTGTATGCAGGTAGGAAAATTTGCATATACGCATTTTTCAAGCCATGGAGAATTTCCCGGCTGCTAGCAATCGTTAGCTACATGTCCGGTAAATTCCCACTTTTTGCTCAGCGATTTCTAAGGTAATTTATTTAGCATTCTGGCCTAGACCTCCAGGGCGGCAAATGGGCAAACAAAGGCCAAAAGAATTCCCCGTTGCAGGTTTAAAGCTTGGGGAATTTTTCTGNCCGCTCTGCGTTTTCTCTCTTTTTTTTTGTGTTTTGTGTTCCAGCTCACGAAACTTTCTCCGCTGCACGTGCAGCATGTCACATTTTCCATCGCACTCCACTGAATTAAACGGGGTTCCGAGAGAATTGTGCTGGTGCAAAAGTTGAGCATGCCACGGCTGTGAGAATTGTGTGAATTTCATTTGACGCCACCTCGAAAATTACAAAAATTTCATTTGACACGCAGAAATATTTAATATGCACAAGCAAGGAGAACCGCCGCCGAATGGGAACTGAGAGCGGGCAACTGGAAGCTGAAAGCTGGAAGCTGGAAGCCGGCGCACAAAAAGGGAGCCCGACGGGGCACAACTGGCGGCAGTGTCCTTGCCTGAAAGTCATGATATATTCAAATTCATTTCGTTGCGCATTAAACGGCAAACAAATAGCATGAATTTGCAGCATTTTTGTCGGAATTCGGCGACATCCCACTGTTCTCACTTCCGGAATCGCCCTGCATAAATTATTGGCGAGGGGCCGTCGGCCGTGGATCGAGGGCCGAGGGCCGAGGGCCGTTTGGAGATTTTTATCATTTTGTTTACCGAATTCAATTTCAGTTTTATCGCATGCAATTTACATGGGGCCTGCTGTCCATTTTGACATCATGATTGATGTCCTATGCCGGCGACAGTCAATTATCGTCAATCACTTGGCTACAAAACAGCCGACCGAGCGCTCACGTACGAAAAAACCGGGTGGAAAACGAAGAAAAGCATCTACTTCCGCCTCTTCTCTACGCTGACTTGCAGCATTACTCATACGCGTACGCGTACGGTGCGTATACGTAACACCGTCGGCAGGCAGGAATTCGGTAATAACTTTGATTACTCAATCTGCCCGGCAGGCAAGAGGCAAGGCAGCACTTTAATGCTTAAAGTCGAGACTACCCGGACACCCCGCTCGGCTATCGCGAAATTGAAATCATTGCCGTCATTTGGAAACCATTACGTATGATATATGCGCTAATCTGATATGCAGGCCTCCCCCCGGAACGCACAGGCAAACACACTCTCGTGCACACACACCCGAATCGAGTGAATAAAAATGTCACCGAGAGCGGCAACAACAATCAAAAAATACAATTTATACACGGAGCCCTGCACAAAGGACCCACGAAAAGGCGCTGCCTGTGCCGGCGGCGAAGAGCGAACTAAACTCGTTGTCCTTGCCACGGCGGATGTGTGTGTGTGTGTGTGTGTGCTGCATGCAACACACTCGCTAAGTAGCTGCTGGCGGATTGGAGTGGATGGGATTGGATGGGCTGGCTGGTGGGTAGGGGATGGAGGCGGCGGTGGTGGCTGCGGCGCGTGATCCTGCGAAAAGGTTGTCCGGGCAATTGAGTGTGAAAATTTTGTAGGCATAAGCGGAGCACCAAGAGGTTGACTAATGCACGAGCAGGCACTCAACTGCCGTGTCGATGCCACCCAGGGATGCCAGGGAGCCCGAGCCCGAGCCCGAGTCGGAGTCTGAGTCTGAGTCTGCGTCCTCTTCCCGACCAGAAGTTGCTCTGACAGCTTATGAGCCAGGTCAAAGGACGGCCAGGTGGCAGGAATATGACGCAGAGGCTAAGGCTGAGGCAGAGGCTGGGGCCGCGGCCGTGGCAGGGGCAAGAACTGGCGACGAAGCCGTCGACAAGTCAATAAATATGCTCCCAGATATTCATGGGCGACATGTGCTCGAAACCGAAATCCGTAACGGGGGGAAAAGGCCTGGGCCTGGGCTTAATCACGTGGCGACGGCACTCGTATGTAGCTTGTTACGTCTAATGCCACAGGGTCCTGCCAGACGTCAGAGCATTGACATTGATTTGTTTTTCGTCCTGTCGTCCGTCCTGATGAGTCCGACGCTCCGCGTCCCTGCGTCTCACTTATTTCGGGGATTGTAATACGCTTTTGATTCGCCCGAAATTCCATTTTTCACAATTTAATGCGCATTTCGCTACGTGTTGTCGTCACCGGGGCCATCTGGAACGTGCCCGGAGCCACTGGGCCCGGCGAGCACGCAGGCCGGGCTCCGTCTGCGACGCCAGCCCACATCTATCATAGCCAGGGCATTTGTCACGTGAGGGACAACGTGATTTCATTTTCCTGTCGCCATAAAGGTGACACATTGCATTCGTCCTGCTCCATTTGTTGTGTATTAGTCTAAGTACGAGTGCTGCTCTCTGCTCTTGTCTCTGTCTCTGCTTTTATTTCTGTTTATATTTCTGTTTTGGATATGTGTATCTCCTTTTGTTGCTTTAAATGATCTGCTTGAAATGTGTGTCTGCGTGTGTGTGTGGGGGCAAGCACTCGCAATTTATTCGGCGGTCGAGCGAGAAGCGTTCCATTGATTTTCATGGCGCAGGCCGGCTAACATGTTGTTAAACCGCAGCAACGCGAGCAAACAAATTGCCCACAGCAGTTGGCCAAAAATTGTTCAACATAACTTCAGATTTTATGGCCCACATGTGTGCGAAAAGGAGGTCGTCGGCGGCGGCGGCGGAGGAGCATGTGGGCATTCATTGTGGGTTCAGTGGTGCGGTGGGCGCCAGCGCCAGAGTTTACTATCAGTTGGCCGGCGTGGCTGTGAAATTAGCGCTCCGTTGCTCCTCCTCGGTTCCCCCTGGCTCACTGCTAACCTGGCCAACAACAGTCGGTGGGGCCCCGTTCACCCTCTCTCTCTGCATCCAGCCGTGTTCGACTTGTTCGCCGTCTTTTGCGGCTTGGCCAAGTTTCATGTCAAAAGTGCACTCCATGAATATTTCACTTGCAATCACATTGTTTTCCCGCTAACTTTTTAGATTGTTTTAACATGTGGCGGAAGTGGGCGTGGGCAGCCGAGGGAGTGGCACGTAACGTTGCAACAACAGTATCAAACTTTGGTTTTCACTCAATTTTGGCAATGCTTGCCGCCCACCGCTAACCAACACCAACGTTCCCGAACAATTTGGAAAATTTCAGTTCCCTGCACGCAGAGAAATTTGGTATGTTGCAAAAGAAATCTTAGTCCTTTTTGGTGCGTATTTTTTGGGATATAATTTGTATGGAAACATCTCGCAATAGAATATCCTTTAAATTTTATTTGGTTTCATATTTGGTAACTCGAAAATCACAAAATTTTTCCTCTGTGCTTGTCTTAGTCTTGTTGCACTTTCGTGTGTGTGTGTGTATGTGTCTTGAGGTAATCCTTGATTCCCTTGTGCTAAATTTACCAGTTCAGTTCGGTTCCCTAACGTTGCCCTTTGTGCGCTCGGCACGTTAATACTGCCGGGAGCTCCGGACTCCGGACTCTGGGTTCGTCTTGCCGAAATATGGGAGATTTATGCAGACGTCTGGCCAGCCAGCCAGCCAGCCAGCTAGCCAGTCAAGACGAAGGCCACTTTGGCTCAAGAGAAGTGTTACGTGCTGGCCCCTCCAACTGCCAACTGCCAACTGCCATGAATTGCACCTGCTTTATATCTGCTTCTTCGCCGCTCTATCATGGGATTGGCCCGGCTTAAAGTTTGCCCGAGCTGTCAGTAGTTTTCCCGCGCTCAACGCGCCGTTTAATGAATTTCCCTTTTTTTGTTGTCCCTTTGTTTGTCCTTTTTCTCGAGTGCCGGAGTGCTGGAGTGCTCGGTGCACGGATGCTCGCGAGTGCTCGGCAAGCTGTTCCAGCCCCGTTTCATTTGTCGCAGTTGCATTGCCCATCTCCTGCGGAAAAAAGCACACGGCACCAGGGCGCCGAGCAGGTGCGTCCCTGAGCCCAGCTCTCGAAATTACAGCAGCAGCAGCAGGAGCAGCTGTTGCTGGAACAACGAACAACGAACAGCCCTGGCATTTTCTATATTTTATGCACTTTGCGTGCTACCAAATTTGCCCATTTTTTTTGCCTAGTCTCCCCGGGCTGGGCTGGGCGGGTACTGCGGAATGCAAAATGCAAACAGCAGACTGCAAACTGCAAACTGCAAACACTTTTGACGAAGGTCAGCGGGCGCCGGCGGGGAGGAGTGGAGCGGGAAGGGGCGTTCGACTAAACTAAAAAAACTTGTTTGATAATTTTCTACTCAAATTGAATATTTGCAACTGTATATGTGAGGGAAACTTTTCTTATTCTCTGCGAATAACTTTAATGGAAAAACTTTGAATATCAAACCGCAAAAACAAAAAATCGTGGCCGGCGAGCGGAAAGGGGGGGAAGAGGGAGGGCCTCAGGGCCTCAGAATGGGCACTAAAATTGGAAAATTGAAATTGAATTGTGGACACACACACACACGGACAGAGACTGACCAGACACAAACAGAAAACTTGCAACTCCAATTCGACTCTCGGTTCGATTCGGTTCAATGAGTTCATATTCACCTCTCGGGGGAGCGGAGAATAAAAATTAAATCAAATAAATATGCAGGATATTGGCCTGCGGCACGTGTGGCTACAAATGAGAGGCGGGTCCTGCGGGACATTTGCTGCGGATCAGGGCCCAAGTGGCACAAAGTCATTGGGTTTATTAGCACTCGAGTGCCAAGTCCCAAGACAACAGGCCACGCCGGAAACCCTTCCGTGGCGGAACTTGCCTCTGCTGACATTATTTCGTTATTATCCGCATCAAGGACTCGATTGACAGGAGCCCAGGCACGTGCTGCCAACGCCTTTATCCGTCTTGCGAAAATATTGTCGCAGGCAACGAGCCCGGCTCGAAGCTCGAAGCCAAGCCAGCTACAAAAGAAATTATATTTACCAGCCCGGGAAGAGCCGAGCCAAAGCAAAGCAAAACAAAACACAAATAGGCGGCACAAGTCAGGTCACACGAAGAAGGCAGAAGAGCAGAAAAAACAGCAAAGGAATCAAATAAAATGCCAGCGACATGGCATCGAGGGTCGTGCCAAGTCCTGTGTCCTCGTGACAGCCTCCACTCCTCTCGCCAGTGCGTGCTGCTGACTTCTGGCCTGGCCCACCTATTTTTTGTGCCCACTCCAGAGGACTCGCCTAGTCCCCTCTCTGCCGAATGTTTCCGCAGCAGATAAATACAACATTTGACACTTCATTATTGTGCCCGCAGCGTAATCGAATCAATTCAATTCCAGGTCCTTGGCCGGCCACGTCAGGCCTTGTCATGGTGTCAAAAGTGCTAGGTCCTCGCCCGCATCCGCATTCGCATCCGGATCCGCTTTCGCTTTCGCATTCACATCCGCATCCGCATCCGCAGGACCCTCGCCCCGTTCATTGTTCGCCGAGAGCCCCCAGGCTCAAGGCAGCTTGCCCTGTTGACACATTCGCTTAAACGTATTAAATTGTTTGCCGTCGCCTTTTGGCATCGACGGACCTCGTTGGCGGAGCTTTGTAGCTGACGCACAGTTTTTCTTCGTGTTTTTTTGATATTTTTTTTTTGTGCTCGCCTCGTCCTGGGCCAGCCCAGCAGCAGTCGGGGATCCTTGATGGCGCTCCGTTTACTTTTGCGTGCGGAAGTGCGCCCAGCGTCGTCGTATCTGTATCCGCATTTGGCCCTGTCACACTAAAAGTAATCGATTACCTTGTTACCGGATATGAGCGTATCCGTTGTGGGGTTCGTAGAGCACCCAAAGCCCCCAACTCCCGACAAATGACGGGTGTGTGCGGCGTTTAATTGAGTTTAATTGGGGCTGGCCGCAGTGCCTGGCTATTTATGCAATAATCATTGTTTAATTACAAAACCAAATAAATACTCTAATACTCCTGGTATGCAGTCGGTCCTTTGATGCGGTCACCATGGGGCTGAATAAATTATGCAAGACACGAATAGCCTAATGCAGGACATTCAGCATATGCGAGCGTGTGTGTGTGCGTGGGTGATCGAACAATTGAATTAATTCAGGGCTCAGTGGAGAGCTCTGGCCCCGAAAGTATGCTTAAATATTTAAGTGCATTTTAACACTTTACACGCACACACACAGAGTCGAGTAGAGGAGTGGAAGGAAAGGCAAGGAAAAGATGGGCCAGATTGACATATAAAATTGATTAGCAAATCAACAGCAAGTGCATTAAATTATTTTCCCATCCATCGCAATCCTCTGACGGCCGTGCGTAAATTTGTCAACTCTCATTGGATGGGCATAATAAAATGCACTTTATGAACTCTGTCCGACATCTGACAAATATTCTTAAATGCACTAAACCAATTAGCCACACATGGCTATGGCCGGCCAGGATCTGTGTGGCTGATGTCCTGAGAGCCATAGTGTGTGTGTGTGTGTGTACACAGACCCGACAAACCGAGATATAGGCGAACGTGTGCGAGTGCGTGTGCCAGGGCCTGTGTGTCGGAGGCGAGTAATAATATTTTGAGTAATTTACTTTATATTTTGTGAGAAAATACCAAAAGGCATTTGATATTAAAAGTCCGTCTCTCTCTGTGTCTCTTTTGCAGTGTCCGCCCAGAGCCTGATGACCAAGAACGAGCCCATGTTCATATCACGTTCAGAGACATTCAAATTTATCACCGGCGAGACAATAGTGCTGCCCTGCGAGGTGGCCAACACGGGTAAGTAAGGGGAAATGATGAAATAAGGAAATGGGGGAATGTGGAAATGTGAAAATGGGGAAAAGGGGAAAGCATAGAGAAAGGAAAATCCCATTTTCCATCAGGCATACCGACACGACCAGGTTCGCCCACGCAGTTTGCATTTAAATGCTGCGGTCGAAGGCTCTGCCATACAAATAATTAAGCCGACATTATGCGATGCCCACAACTATGCATTAATCCCCGGGCCAGGACTAAATTTCAGCTCCCCTACTTACTGTCCGGAATTCCCTGGCAGTCCGACCGCAGAAAAACAGGACCAGCGGTCAAATCGGACATCGGACGTCGGACGTCGGACGGCGAGTGGCATCCGTCCAAGACATGTGTAGTGGTCACGGCGCTTTTGCGGCGGCCTTCCGCTCCACTCAAGTCTTGGCATTTGAGCGCTCCGTCTCCGGCTCCGGCCAGCGTCCGTGTACGTTTTTCAATTTAAATGCGGTCGTGTGTGCGAGATTATTTGTACATAACAAGGATTTAGCATAAGCAACAGCATGCGAGGATGTGGATGTGAAATGTGGGAGGAATAAAGCCCGGCTGGGCCGAGACAGCGCCGCCCAAGATGGTCGAAACTTGCGCCACTCGGCGTGGACAAAATGCTACATAAAAACTCGGACCCAAGACACTTGGGGCACATTTTATGTGTACACAGGAAGAAATCTTGCAAAAGAGAGGGGTTTATGGATTGCATTTATTAAAGTACTAAAAACCTCTCCTACTTTATCATAATTTGTAATAGTTCCCTTTTATTATTTCATCTAATTGCCTTGATAACTCAGTACGAATTGCTTAAAAATACAAAACCCAAGTACTTTCTCGCTGTGTACACACACACACACCAGTACATAGGCATCCGCTTATGTAGACACATATGTGCTGGAAGAAGTCTGCGGTTGGAGTATCCGTTCATAAGAAAAGGAAATACAGAACAAAGAATTTCATTTGCGTTTCTCATGCACTTGATTGCCTCTGACAAGGACGAACTCTGCAACTTCGACTAGGACGAAGACGAGGACCAAGTCTGAGGCCAAGACGACGAGGACGCGGAGGCAGCCTGAGCTGGCAACGCAGACGATGCGATACATAGACAATTTCTGCAACAAAATTATAGCTGCGGGCATTTGGGTACTAATAATAAAAAAGCAGGGCAGAGAGCAGAAAATACCGGAGTGGAGCTCAAGAAAGTAAATACAGAAAGGACGAGACAGAGACAGCACAGGACGAGGGAAATAAATTGCCTGGGCGTTGGTTTACCCTGCAGTTCACCCAGTTTGTCCCCTGGCTAAGGCCACATTATGCTAATAAAGTGCCCATACGACAATTTCATTACTGGCATTGCTCAGCTCGCGGCTTAGTCGCGTCCTTAAACCGAATAATTAAAAACGAAGCCGCGGCGCGATTTCTTGCTTTTTAATAACGCATGCTTTATGGGAAGCCGCACCGCCGCCGCCGCCGCCGCCTGAAATATGATTAGCAGCGATTCAGAATCCCGCGCAGGTGAGCCAGAACGCATCCCTTTTTATGGCCGCGCCCATAAAGTGTAAAAAATAATTGATAGAATTTTTAAAACCCCACTAAAACGACGAGTTTAGCAGTGAAACTCTGCAACGGCACTTTGTACAATTTATGCGCATTTTCATTCCGTTTTATGGATGCAAACTCGTAAAATTCGAACGGAAAAAATAACGCAAATCACACAAAGGCGAATGCGTGTGTGTGAGCATTTCCATATTATATGAAAATGCCTTTAAACACTTATTACGCAGCCTTGCACCCCGAAAGAGTAATCTTTCGGCTCGAGTGCTCCGGGGAATCGGGATCCAGTGCGATAGTCGTGTCTGGGTGCGAGCACTGAAACATCTCATCATTATCATTTCATTTGAATTTTTATTTGCTCTTCAATGTCTGGCACGCAAAGTCTGTTTATTCCATTGTCTGCTGCTCTCTGTTGTCTTCTGTTTTTTTGTTTGTTTTCACTCCTGCTTTTCCCCATGCCGGCAACAGAGTATTCGCACTTGGCCAGAACGAGACCTTCTAGAGTGGAAATACTTGAGCTTGGCTACAACAATTTTCGAGGGAAAAAAAGCAAATATTTCTTTGATCATAGGGGGGAATGGGTGTGGCCGTAATTCTGTCAAAGCGTAATTATAATACCAGTTTTTCAGTCTCTCAGTTCCTCAGTTCCTCAGTTCTTCAGTTCCCCAACTTTGTGTACAATATCCTCCCCCTGCCCCAGTCACCTGTCCAGTCAAAGGATGAGCCAGTGTCCTGGCCAAGAAAACAAACAAAGACAGGTGACAGAGTGTTCTTTTGGATCAGTTTAGGCTTCGGACGTTTGCTTAGGCCAATTTGCATGTTAATCCCCAGGCTGTGCCTTTTGAAACGAGTAAATATTATTATATAATTTATGCTTGTAAACTCGGCCATTCTTAAAACGTTCACAAATATACGTTGTATATCTGGCCGGGAGATGGCAAGCTCACTTAATCCTTGGTAAAACCGATTTAATTTCCCCTCATAATATTTTCATTTAAAAAGGCCAGCATGGCAGCCTAGCGCTCGTTACACTGTTGCAATTTTTAAGCTTTTTCAAATCGGCTAATTAATTGCCCTGGCCATTTTATCC
The DNA here is from genome assembly GCA_018874675.1 of Drosophila baimaii. Lineage (NCBI taxonomy): Eukaryota > Metazoa > Arthropoda > Insecta > Diptera > Drosophilidae > Drosophila > Drosophila baimaii. Next base: position 2,525 of record JAEIIU010055190.1, on the reverse strand, counting down.
ACTGCTCAACTTGTCTACATGCAAAGCCCTTTATGCCGCCGACTGGCCAGTGGGTCGTGTGAATTTTTCATTGCGGTTTCCCGGCAACAGCAACAGCAACAGCAACGCCAACACTAAGAGCTACAACAGGCAAGGCAAACACAGTCAGAGCAAAAACATTTAACAACTGGCAACTGGCCGTAACGGGCTGTGACTGTAAACTCGAATGCAATAAAATTCAAAACACAAAAACCCCGTCATTGCGGCCATACAAACGCTCATTACGCTTTGATGGAGCGCCGGCGCTCGAAACTATTACTATTACTGGCACTGGCGCTGGCAGTTGCCCTGCGAGCGAACGGAAATGGAATCGTACCGCAAAAGTTGAAGTTGTGCAAACAGCAGAACGGACCACTTGACTCCGGACTCCGGAGTCCCGCACTCCGCCACTCCCCACTCCTTGCGGATGGAGTACAGCAGCGGTACAGCGGAGGCAACAAAGTTTCAATATTAATGCCATTTACAGTTCTAATTTCGCTTTTTACGTACACACACACACACGCGCGCACACACTTAACACACTCTGGCAAACACACTGGCAAAGTTTAGCAAGAAGTTGCAGATAAGTCTGACCCCTCGTCTCCGTCCTCAGTTTGCCTGCGGCGGCTTAGCCGCAACATCGTTTATCTTCGGGGGTCATCATCTTATAATATTGGCCTTTCCGACATGCAATAAATTGCGCTCAGACAAACAACATGTCCGTTGGTCGGCCTTTGGTCCGTCGCCTGCTGCTGCTAGGCTGCTTGCTAGGCTAGGCCACACTGTGAGAAAATTCAGCTCAAGGCAGTGGCGGTGGCGAGGGGCTGGCGATGGCTGGCATATTGCGCATACGCACCGTATGCCCAGGGCAAACACACAAAGGCGCTGTTGCAACAATGCGAGCATTGGCCATATTTGAATTGGTTATGTGTGTGTTTGTGTGTATACGTTTGCTTGTGTGTTTGCATGTGCATATATATATATATGTACATATGTATGTGTATCTCTGTCACTGGGTGAAGTGTAGAAAACTAAAAGTTGGCTTTCGGCTGTAAACAATGAACCGGCGGCTCTCTGCAGCAGGACGTGCGGTCGGCCATTTGTCCAGGAGGCCGTGTTTATGTGAGCCCAGTGAGGATGAGCCCGACATACAGAAACCGAAATGCTTTTACCGAGTTTCCGCCCCATGCCAGCCACTCGTTCATCCTCATCCGCTTTGCCCACTTTCCCCACTTTCCCCACATTCTCGCTTTTCCGCTTGCCGCTCGCTTAACGGCGCAATTGTTTGCATGTATTGTTGTCGTAATGCCTAGCCTGCCCCGCCCCCTTTTCCCCGTTTCCCCCGCTCCTCCCTTTGACCAGGCAACACAACAGCGCTGTGTGTCTGTGTGCGTTTCTATTTAGTTTAGAACACTTAAACCGGAAATTGAGGCGTTTCGTGTTTTGCTTGTTTTCGTTAGATTGTTGTTATTTTAGTTAACAATTTATTTAGTTGCAGCCGGCAGTGGCACACACATGAACAAGGCTCCTCTTATTTATGTGTGTGCCGTGCAACGGACACGAGTCCAGAGTCTCAAGTCTGAGCTCTGAGTCCTGAGTCCTGAGTTCTGAGTCCTGAGTCCCGGAATAGCGATACCCGAGCCTCGAGTCCTGCTCAATCTTGGCTTGTCCAGAAGCCAGAGGCTGCTGAATGGTGTCTGCAGAATAATTATTTTCCTACTCCACATGGAATAAAAGTCTCTCTCTAGGGAAGAGTTGCATGGAATTTCTTTAAGTAAAACCTTTAATTTAGAAAAGAGGTAGCCTTAAAACTACATTTCAGTCCTTTGATGTTACGAGTCTTCCCCCTATTGTTGCGGGTATGCATTGCAATGCCATTGCTTCTCCCGCCCATAACAATGATATTTCTGCAAATATTTTCTAAGCCAACTGACAGGCCCGAGACACAAGCCTGCCAATTAGTCGGAACTCGTTGAAATTAACCAATTGTGTGCCTGTAGAGTCCCCCAACGAAACCAAATAATTGACAGCCAGAAATTGTGCACAGCACATCGACTTGGGCAATTTCGAAGCCTTTCTGCCCAATTTGCATATCCCTGCGCAAAAATTCAACTTGGCAATGCACCAGCAGCGAGCACCGACTGACGTTGCTTCATTCATAACTCAATCAGGCGGCTAATATGATATGACTGCACATCGCCGGCACGTATAGTACGTATGTGGCAACACTTGCACTCCCTTCCCTCCCCCTCCCCGCCTCTAATTCGTAAGCAGGAGTGGGACTTGGTGGTGCAAAGCCCACAACTCAATGCCCTCGCACCTCGCCGCCCCAAAGAATTATACTTTCCTCGGTACTGCGCCGAGTCTCTCTCTCTCTCTCTCTGTGGCGTGGCACAGCCCTGCGACCGCATGTCCTCCTCCTGCTCCTTCGGCAAATCCCCCACCAGCGCCTCCTTTTAGGGCACGCTAACGACAGCAGGTGGTGCTCGTTTATTTATTTGTTTTTG
>JAEIIU010055183.1:0-84483 GCA_018874675.1 Drosophila baimaii | reverse complement strand
AAGTATTTCGGTTTCGGTTTCGGTTACGGTTTCGGTTTTGATTCGGTTATACCGGTTAAAAATAACGGTCATGATACCGGTTGGATACCCTGACAAATTCACATCCCAAGTGTTATTATGTAGGGACAACAGAAACTATCGATATATCGATACTATGTGGATATTTTAAGCGAAAACGGATATTTATATATATATCGAAATTCTAATATTGCGATATATGTGCGACAAATCGATATTCTGTTTCATATATGGAATTGTGTCAAAGATGAACCTATCATATTAAGAAAAATGATGCTTTATAAATAGGCAGTAAAATAAAAAAAAAATTAATTACAAATTTTGGGATTTTAGCTTCGATGTTATCGATATTTTTCGATATTTGAAATTTCGATATATACAACCTAACGATATTCTATATACGATATTTTTGTGGATATATCATACAGTACTTTTTCTCCTCATATGTATATGTACATAACTGTTAGCTGAGGTATCTTTTTGAAAACAGATAAATATCGACGTATTTTCGAGTATGTCCTATGATGTATCGTATGACAACCGATACTTTCGCAATAATGCTAAAAAGTCTGGAGCTTGTCGTATATTTACTTTATTAAAACGCAATTTCTTCCATGTCTTATGTAGGCATTTCTGCTAGTGTCAAGCTAATAAACAAAATTTAATCTTAATTCAAATCCTTCAGATAGACACCCATTATTTTTAATTGCACTTTTCCGAGACATCCGACCCACTGTGCCGACTCTTAGCCATTTCCTCTGGCCGCCTCCTTCGCCAAGTGTTTTCAAAATTCTATTTATGGCTGGCAATAAATCTTACCCCGCCTCGCCATTATGACCCTCATTATTACCTGAGTCAGCGGAGCTTGATCTAAGAGCTTCGGCCAAAAGCTCTTCTGACCAAGCAAAACAAAAATTAGAAAATAGAGAAAACAAAATACGTTCGATCTATTGCGAAAATATTTACCCAGAAAATCGGAATCAAAGCGTTTGCTCGGATTTATTTGGATTAATTGACAGTTTTTCAGTTGACAAATTAAGCGAATTAAGATCTGTGACAGGCCAATCAATGCAATTCGTTGGAAGAAAAAGTGAGTGAGAAAATTGAAAACATTCAAACAGAGATTTGCATGTGTCAGCAGTATGTGGTTATTTACACTCAGCGGAAATAGGGGTGGGGAAGGGTATCGCAGACACCTGTTTATCAATGTGAAAATTAGTGGTCTTCCAATTAGATCGAAATTAGCAGCACCCCATATCATCGTCCGCCGACAGCTGTGCTCGTGCCCAGCAAAAGATTCGATTAAGGGGACTCCAACTCCGCTAAATTTGTTTATCTTCAGATATGAGTCGTCTGTCCTCATACTCTTATTTAAGTGTGTCTCGATGGCTATTCGATAATAGAACAGTGGGACTTCTTTAAAGCGAACTTGCTAGGTTTCGAAAAAGAAAAATTTAGAATGAGCAAATTATTTAAAAAGTAACTTGATAAATTATCTACAAAATTAAAAATATAAATAGTTTATAAAACTTTTAAATGTAAATAATTAAGAGTATCAAGTTTGCTTACATTTAAAAGGGTGAAATATATATTTTTTGTATTCCAAATACAATTTAAAACGTTTATTGTAGATCTGTATATTCCGTGACACATAATGAATACACATAATTAATACAAATTATTAATAATAAATTGAAGTTGTAAGCAGGTTTTTTAGTTACCTTAAAATATATATTTAATATTTTATTAGTTTATTTATAAATAAAAACGTAGCTTGAAAAATTAAATAAGGGGCTGTCCAATAACGTTTTTGGTGATTGTTGACCCCCTCCCCCCTATGTAATCAAAAGTAATCATTGAAAGAACGTAATTATACATACATTTTTTCTAAAACTAAATAATAAAAATTATTTTCTTTCTAAAATATTCAGCAGTTGGAAGACAGCTTTTAATGGTCGGGAAACTCCGCTAATCTGATTTTTTTTCTATCAAATAAATTATTTATAGTTTCAGTTAAGGAGCCCCAACTGTACTTATATCATGTGTAAACAGTTTGGCCTGGTCAGGTCTGGATTTGTTTTGGGTCTCGGTCCGGCGTCTGTGTTTGTCTGAGCATGCTTTTGGAGCATGCTCTCCGGTTCCCAGACAGCGTGATTCACTTTGGCAGTCAACCTCTACAAGTGGCACTAACCTAGGAATTATCTTGGCCAACTGCCAATGACGATATAGGGTAGAGAGTTTCCTCTGTATTTTGTTTTTTTTCGAACATCAAAGATCTCATGTAGAGTTGTAGATAATATTTAAGGCAATTTGGAAAATTTCATAGCCAATGGAAGATTTTGTTATGAAAAGTTGATAAGCAGGTGGTTGAATATTTACTTGAAGTGGCTTCAATGGGATCTTAGAAAAATCATTGGGAAATTTATTTATAAGAGCTAATAATGATCTCGTATAAAGAAAAAAAAAACAAAAATTACCTTAAAATTTTATAGGAAATATTTTAAGAAATAAAATCAGCTGGAAGGTCTCAAAGTCCACTAACTAAAAACAATTACTTTAAACATTTAATAAGAAAATAAATAAAATAGAAATATATATTATATAAATAAATGTATATAAATGCCATTTGTTTATTTGCTGATTTGAATGTATGTTAAATAATTAATTAGAAAGGTAATATAATATTTTTAAGTACACCCTAACGCTTTAGAATGAACATTAATTTTTATTATGTTTTAAATTGGACTTATTATAGTTTTTTGATAAGAAATATTAATAAGTTTCAGTGCACTATTCTTTTATTCATTTTCTCTTAAGTTTGCTTATTAAATAATTATAAATAAAATATGCAGATTAAATAAAATAAAATGTAATGAGCAATCTATCATTTTTCTAATAGATCTTTCCAGCATTTCAATATAAGATACTTAAGAAATACGTTTATCTTCCATATTAAGCTAATTATTTAGTGCATTATTTTTTATGCACAATAATACAACAACCCCGACTATAGTATACCCTAATGCTTAACCCCTCGGAGTCTGGAACCTGCCACTAATCCTGCCGCCTCCCCCCACACACCCCCTCACTTTCGTGGCTTTCGCGTGTCGCGCTCATGCTGCGACTATTTTTAGGCACTCTCTGTGCTGTGTGCTGTCGCCTAATCAATTCCGCTGCATGTAACAAATATTTGTGCCCCGAAATCGCGTTGACAGCGTCGGACTGAGGTTTAGTCTGGGGAGTAAAAAGGGGGGGGTTAAGTGGGAGTGGGCTACCACCCGCAGGGGACACGCTTATCGTCACGTCAAAGGGATTTGGCGAGGACGAACGCAAGGACATAACCAGATTTGCATTCTCATTGCTAATTAACGACGGCGGGGGAGGAAATGTCTCTGTATGTTGTGGGTGAAATTTATGGATTTTGGTTTTTGTTTTATGACCCTCGAATATGAACTTAACGATCGATGGCAACGCTGGAGGTGGAGGCAATGCACGCACCGTCCACGAAGGCGACGCATGATGGATGCACTGAATCAGAGCATCTGGGCAAAGCGACGTCTTTGTTCGCCAAACAAAAACCTGGCGGCGACAATGTTTGAGGAAATCGTCCCCACCCGGCCAACGGAAACATTATAAAACTGCAGCTACCGGAGCAGTAGCAAGTCAATTTGTCTCGCAAATCCATCAGTGATAGGTGTCCAGATCGAGCTGATAGTCCTAGAAAACCCCTCAAAAAACACTCCACCGACCAAAGGTGAATTAATCTTCAGAGATAATCGTGACCAGGTGATAATTAACAAGAGAGATTGAGAGAGTGAGGGAGCGGACTCCCCATAGAGTTAGATTTCTTATCGGCAGAAAGAGAGCACACACTATCTCTATTAGAGCGCCTTAAAAGCGAGACTCGGCTACAAAAATCTCACAGTTTGAACCGAGACACTGAGACATCAACAACACATTGATAAGAAATCTTTCCAAAACGCGGAACTAATCCTCTTCCCATTTCCAGTGAAAACAATCATATTTATTTGGATTTGCCTATTGAGCAGTGCAAGAAGTAATCAAGACTTTAAAAAAATGCCTGAGAAACAAGTGGCACCTGTTATTAACAACCTGGAGGAGTTCGAGCAGAATCTGCCCGGGTAAGTGGGAATTATAAAACGGAAGTGTGACCTTGTGGCTATGTCATGTAATAAGCAAACTACTGATAAGAAATACGCAATATAATCGGCATCTATATACTTCTCCCTCCCAGCTTACTTAACAGATTGTCAGCGTATTATTAAAACAAAAATTTAAACAGTATTTTTGCGGCTTTCATATAGTATTTGAATATTTTTTAAAGTTATAATGTACCTTTCCTTATTTTTAATATAGTATTTACATCTTTTTTAAAAGTTATAAGATGCCTTTCTTTATTTATTGGTTTTTCTGTGGAATTTATTTTGTATTATTTCAATATGGAATACTATCTCTGCTATTTGTTTACTTATTTTATTAAACTATTTATTTAATAAAAATCTCTGCCATAAAATAATCCACTTCCCCTTCCAGTTACCTGAGTACCAGCAACAAGGTGGCTGTACTTCTGGACTACGATGGCACCCTGGCACCCATTGCGGATAATCCTGCCAAGACCAAAATGCCTGTGGAACTGGAAGCCATTCTACGCAAAATAGCCAAGCATCCTGAGGTTTTCCTAGCTGTGATCTCAGGACGTGGCCTGAAAGATGTCCAGAAACAAGTGAACATCGATGGCATTACATATGCCGGAAATCATGGCCTGGAAATTGAGTATCCTGATGGCTCTCGACATGATTACGAACTGCCCACAGAGATCCAAAAGAATTACACGAATATGGTTAAAGAACTCAAAGAAAAGGTGGAGAAGAATGGAGCTTGGGTGGAGGATAAGAAAGTATCGTTGACCTATCACTACCGGGATACTCCCGTGGAACTCAAGGACGCCCAGAAGCAGTTGGCATCGGAGATATGCAAAAAGTATGGCTTTAGGCCAAATCAGGCCCATGAAGCCATTGAGGCTAAGCCTCCGGTAAACTGGAACAAGGGAGAGGCAGCCCTGTATATCCTGAAGCAGAAATTCGGCGAGAATTGGGCTCAGGAAGTGAGTGTGGTGTTCGCTGGAGATGATACCACCGATGAGGATGCCATGAGGGTAAGTTTATTTAGTAATAATTTGGAATATATATTTATAATTTATTTCTTTATCTTTATAGGTGCTTAGGGGCTTGGGCCGCTCTTTTAGAATTGCTGCAGACGCTCAGATCCAGACATTTGCCGACTTCCGATTGCCCAAACAGGCTGTGATGACGGATCTACTCAAATGGATAGCTGGGGTTTATGTCTCCTAGATTTTAGGCATTTTTTATTTCTCCTTTTTAACTAAAAAAAAGAGTTTTGGAAAGCTTATATTAAGTTAAGAGATATTAAAACACTTGTATATGTTTAGTTAGTTAAAATTAATACACAAAAAAAACCTTGATTAGATATGATACAATAAATATTTAAATATATAAACTGTTATAGATTTTAACTAAAATAAATATATATAAATAAATTTTGAAACACAATTTTATTCTCAAACTTTCTTAATATTAATCAGCAAATATTCTGAACAGATTCTTGAATTTAGAGAACCAGGTCAAGATTAATTTGGTTAACACAACGTAGATAATCCGGTAAATAAATATTTTTGTTGATTTCAAGAGTGTCCGATAGGAAATTGTTTCATTAATCTTTTCGCAGACACATCCAGCGATCGGTCTTCGTTTGAAGATCAAAAGGAAATAAATAGATAATTTAATGGAAATGTTCTTTTTCGCAGAGAACATTGATACAAAGAGGAGATTTTCCGCTTCGCCAAACGATCTTTAATCCACAAATATCGAAAGTATTTAGGCAACAAAAACGAGTAATTAAAATTGAGAACAAAAACTAAAGAAAATCCAACTAATTTGGTCGCCACAAAGTGTGTCATGTTGGGCGGCAGAAGAAGGCACTTCCAAAACAAAAACGACCTCAAACAAAGGTGCATCCAAGATATCGTCACCATATATATATATATATATCTACACTACAGACTATATGCTCCCCCTTTCATCAGAAAACCAAAAATCGTGGCTATATAGATAGACAGCGAGTGTGTGTATGCTTCTAATATATATGTATATATATATCCCTCTAAATACACGCAAAGATCCATTATAGAATGTGTTTTTTTATGCGCATATGCCTCATAAATATTGTGGGAATTACTTGGCCAACGTACGGGGGCCAGAGTTGCCACCATTTCGCGTGACTCAGAGAGAAAGAGAAAGAGAGAGAGCGAGTGAGAGTGAGATGGGGCCGAACTGAGAGCAAGATCGGATCGCGGATACTTATAGATCACAGGCGATATGTGGCTGCTGAGGATCGCTGGTCATTAGTATTAAATCGGTCGAGGAACGTCCAGCACGGCGCGGAATATCCGGTAGATACAATTCAAAAACCCCGTACACCTCAGATACACAGAAGCATATACAATGGCTGAGCAGAAGAAGGCACCGCTGCTGAAGAAGGAGGAGGACTATGTCAAGGCCCTTGAGGGGTGAGTTTTCGCAGGATCAAGGATAGTCGTCATCTTCCAGGATCTAAGCCATCTATTACCATCCCATCATCAGCTTCATCAACCCCGAAACTGATAAGGTTGCCCTGCTTCTGGATTACGATGGCACTCTGGCTCCCCTCACCGAGGAGCTGTCCGTGATGCCCAAGGATACGGAGATCAATATTAAGAAGCTGGCCGGCAACGATAAGATCTTCATGGTCGTCTTCTCGGGCCGCGAACTCAATGAGATCAAGAACCACCTGAAGTTCCCCAATGTCACCTATGCCGGCAACCATGGCCTGGAGGTCGAGTATCCTTCCGGCAAGAAGTTCAAGATCGAGATGCCCGAGGAGCTGCTCGAGAAGCACAACAAGCTGGTGGCCGAGCTCAAGGAGAAGGTGAGAATTGTGATTTTTTAAAGGGTTTTTGGGTGGTTTTCTGTGAAATAAAAGAGATGAGAAAAGGTTAAAATAAGTAAATAAGGGACTGTGAGAATTTCGAAAATTTAGTGTTTTAAACATAGTTTAGAGAGAAAAATTATTTCTTATTATTTAAAACAAGTTAAAAGCAAACGAAAATTTAATAAGAGCAGAAAAGTTTCCAAGTTAAGAATGATTTGGTTACTATTTAGAATAAAATTTTAATAACAATATTCGTTATTGGTAAAAAATCTTTTTTAAATAAATGATTTTAAACATAAAAATTAATTACTTTCATATATTTGAAGTACAAAATAACAAGAAAAGTGTAAATGTTGAGTAAAAAGTCAAGTGAAAGTTTAAGAAAATTAATTATTTGGTTACAAGCTTTATTTGTTTTGCAGAAATAAATTTTTAGGTATAAAAAACCAAGAATAGCGTAGCCTTTGAGTAAAATTATAAGTTAAATTCCAAGAAACTTAATTAAATGTTTAAAAAATTTATTTTTCACCACAAATAAAATTTAAAGAACAAAATACTATAAATAGTATAACTTTTTGAGTAAAAAATATAAGTGAAATTCGAAGACAATTAATTAAATAATTACAAAGTTTAGTTTTTCTTCACAAATAAAATTTGAAGTATTAAATGCTAGGGATAGTGTAACTTTTATATTTAAATATAAGTGAAATTCGAAGAAATATTAATTAACATTTTAAAACTTTAGTTTTTCTGCACAAAAATGAATATAAACACTATTAGTAATTTATTTAGTAGAATTTTCTTCATTATACCCTTACTCTTTCATAAGAATTTATCTTAATTAAAATATATATACCTTTGCTTTGGTCATAAATAAAATTTCTTTATTAAAAATACCCTATATAATATCTATACAACATAAATATATATTTTTTAATCATCTCCAGAAAGTCATTAAATTAAATTTGAATTTTAATTTGCTTGAAACTTTATTTTCCAAAAATTCTATCTAAATAACACTTTATTCCAAATAAATAATTCCAATTACTTCTTCATTCACAGGTCGTGTGCTCCGGTGCCTGGGTGGAGGACAAGAAGATCTCGGTGACCTATCACTACAAGGGTGTCACCGACAAACTGAAGACCAAGCTCATTGGTGAGGCCAAGGCCCTGATCCAGGCTCATGGCTTCCAGCTGATCGAAACTCCCTACGCTCTGGAGGGCAAGCCCCGCGTCAACTGGGACAAAGGTTAGTGGGCGGGGCGGGGGAAACTAGACGGATCCCAAGGGATCCGTTCCGGACTATTAATATAGCCGTCATCGTTAAACAATTTGCCAACTGTTGCCATCCGTTTTGGCTAGCTGTCGCTCTGTCCCCATGGCATACCATACCATTCCTTTCAGCTTTCAGCTTTTCCGCACTTCGGCACCTGTTCGAAACAATTCGATTTTCGACTCGTCGGTTCGATGATTTAATTATTGCCAAATTTCTTTTTATTTTCTCTATATACATACCGACCGATGGGAATTTAGATGTGGGCGTCTTTCCCCAAAAGAAAATATATTTTGGGGAAAGATTTCACACACACACAGCACGACAGTGGCAAAGTGTTCACTCACAAAAATCTGACAAAATTAAAATCTCTAAGATATATGTAGGTAGAGCAATAGATATATATATTTAAAAAATGTTTCGGTAGACAAAACAACCCGCAGGCCGAACTGATGTCAAAAGCGCGCCTAAAACTATATATTTTTGTCGTCGCTTATATGTTTTTTTTATATATATAGAGATATATAGTCAGTCACTCGCCCGATTTTCCTTATGATAAATTAACAAATCTGTGTAATTTTTCAAAAAGACACCAGTTTTTGCTTTCGTTTTCCCTCAAAACAAAAATCGCACTTCTTGTCACAATATTTTGTAGGAGAGTTTTCGGGCTCGAAAAGTTGTTTTTTTGGTCATTTTAGCCATTTCTAAAGATGAATGAAGCCAAACTGAAGCGAAACGAATTTAATTTGATGACGTTTTCCACTAACGATGCATGCCATCAAAGATATATGTTTGTATTCAGAAATATTTCTTAAAATTCAACTGGAAAATGTACATGAAATGATTTTAATGGGTACTTGCAGGTTTATAGTTTTTTTTTTTGTCATCATAAAATTTTCCAAATAGCCTAACTAAAAAAGTAATAAATAAGATATTTAAAAATGATGACATCTTTCAAAATATCTAAACGAATTTATTTATATAGAACATAATATTCGAAAATCCCATTAAAATCCCCCCGAAAAAATATATCATAAATATATTTGCATTTTCCAAATTCCCCGTATAGAAAACCTCTCTATAAGAAATTATCGCATTCCCTCCAGTTGAGATTTATGGGACCCACTTGTCGCCTCTGTCCTCTAGAAATGCTCTCTAGGAGACAACCCCATTCCCCATTCACATCAAAATTGTCGCTCAGGCCAATGAGCCGTGGAAAGCAAACATATATACATATATATTCTCGTGTGAAAATCAAAAATTAATTATGATTGTGTACGCCTCCAAAGGCAATAAATTTGTAGCAGCTAGAAACAAAATTATTGCAAAAAAAAAACACGAAGAGAAAAAAATCCAAAAAGAAATTCAAAATATTTTTTGTGATACTTTTTTTTATTTTTGAAAAAAATCTCGTTTGGCGCATGCAAAGGCAGAAGAAGAATTGTTGGTGCCGTCTGAAAAAGAAGAGAAAAGTGCACTTTTTTGAGGGGTTAGGAGAGGGGTTAGCATTAGTGTCTGCCAGTCATAGACTGCGTCACCAATTAAATGAAAATGTGGCGTTAATCGCCGAGCAAAAAGGCAAACAACATAATTGCAAAAATAATCAACATTGAGGTAGAGATAAATATTCTATGTACTCGGTTCCTTACTGCGTACTGAGATCCCGGCTGGCTGATTTGAAATTCATTTCTAGTCAAACATTCAGTTCATTTACTTGGCCAAACCAAAACGGCGAACCGAAAACTAGAGAAGATCCGCCCACGTAGACACCTAAAAATAATTCGGGGATCCATTCGAGGAGGAGGAGGAGGCTGGTCGGCTGGGTGGCTGGGGTGGCTGGGAAAAATACGGTCCGGTTGCAAGCGAAGCAGTTTATATGATCTAATATGTGTGCCGAGCGGAATTCTAGACATTTGAAAATATTGTTTGCCCGCCTGCCTGCCTCCCTCTCGCTTGTTTATTCAGCGATTTTGGATGAGTTCCAGCAGTGCATATTCCTTCTTTTTTTTTTTTGTATACAATCCACATGGCTTCCACGTTAATTGGAGCATTGTTTAGCCGCAGGTTGCATTGTTTCAGAAATAAATAATGTTTGTACATAAATTTGCAAATTTAATAATGTATTTCTCTGTGCGAATTCGAATATTTTCTTCTAAAAGATACATAAATAAAATGATTTGAATATTTTCTTTAAAAAAAATACATAAATAAAATGATTTGAATATTTTCTTTAAAAAAAAATACATAAATAAAATGATTTGAATACTTTCTTTTCAAAAATATTTAAATGAAATGATTGAAAATTCAATTTAATAAATTCTGAAGTTAAATAGACTATTTCTCTGTGGGAATTGTGATATTTCCTTCTTAAATAACATAAATTAAATGTAAACTTTTGATTGAAAAACAAAAAAATAGTATTTCTTCAAGAAAAATCAATTAGCTAAAAATATATTTGTAAACACTTGTTTGGAAATCATTCCCATTGTTTATATTTCCATTTTATCATTTGCTTAACTTATTTATGATAATGGGTTTTAGAATAGGTAACCTTTTAGCTAAATCTGGCATTTATTGCGGCCTGATGATGAGCATTAACCATAAATTTAACTAATGGACTCCATATGGTATAGCCAATGAGTTCTATTAAAAAATATATATATATAGGGGAGCCACAGATATTGGTCTATATATAAAGATTTATTAAAAATATGTCTAAATGTATATAAATAAATATTTAAAGACTGAAATTCCATGTATATGGGTGTTCTTTGATAAAGTGTAACATCTTGTAGCATACTTTTGGAGCGCATTTTAAGTGATTTCAAATCCAGTGCTCTTTCTAAGGCATCCCTGATATATTAGCCATAAATAATTAGGAGTAAAAGATAGTTATTACTCTCTAAAATATTTAAAAAGATTTAAGTAGATTTTTAAAACTTATAAAAACCATCTAAGACCTGATATATTTCCGAAATAATGTGGAATCTAGTATTTTTATGGCTTACTTTATACAGCGATTAATTATTTGCATTTTCCCTGCTTATACCACTTTGAAACCTGCCCTTTAAGCCGAAATACAAATATTTATATATATTAATATATTTCCCCTTCCCCCTTCCAGGTGAGGGCGCCAAGATGATCCTGGAGAAGCAGTTCGAAGCCGACTGGGCCAAGAACCTGAAGATCATCTACGTTGGCGATGACACCACAGACGAGGATGCCATTAAGGTGCTGCATGGCATTGGCAAGACTTTCCGTGTGTCCGAGCTGCCCACGCTGAAGACCTATGCCAACTATCAGATCAAGACCGTCGAGGAGGTTGGATGGCTGCTGAAAGCCGTGCAGGCCTACTACGAGAAGAAGAAGAAGGCCTAAGCGGATCGCCAGAGGATATTAAGCTTAAGCTAAATTCCACTCACACGCACACGCACACTCACACCAAAAACAACCCACTCACACACAAACACACACATAATTACACACACACATACAGGGGACAAACAAACAAATAAACAACAAAAAAATAACAATATTTATCGCTTTGTAAATGTCGCATACGAAAAATGCTCGACAAATCTCTCTGGAATTTCTTATTTGTGTCTTTGATTTTGCCAAATAAAACATAAATACAACATTTTACATATATTGGGCTATGATTTATTGTGTTTTTATAATGGTTATAAATTAATTATATAGTTTATACGATTTTAAATGCTTTCTTTGCATGTTATTCTTAAAAAAATATACTATTTTGTAGGTTTTACGTTAATTTCTTGACAATCTCTTAATATAGTTGGAACCTGTCTCCATTCTTTAGGAAAATATCTCTTAAAAATCCTCATTAAACATATTTAATCAAATTATGAAACCATTTTGTAATCTTTCATTTTACAGTAGCATATTATTTATACAACAAAATATTAAAAAGTAATTTAATAGTTCACAACTTATAAAGGTAATTAGTACATTTTTTCGGTAAAGAATACGAAATAAACTCAGGACATTTTATTCTGCATAGCTAATTATGGTGTTTTTTGTAAGAATTATTAGTAAATTCATTGGTGAAAGTATTAGAAACTTAAGATTTTATTGCATTAATTGTTTAAATCTATTTAAAAAGAACTTTTTTGAAAGAACAATTAACCAATTTATAAGGAAATATTTAAAGAATCGTTTAAGACATAGAAACAAGTCTGAGTTTGTTAAAATAATTCAAAAATTAATGTTAAATTCCCCAATTAAACCTACGAAAAACCCCTTAATATCTATCGCCGATCGGCCTTGAGACCGCCACGTCCTCCGCCTCCTCTGCCGCCGCGTGTGCCCTGCTTTCCCGCCGTCTGCGGTGGATTGGACGCCGCCGACACTGGCGCCGTTGTCACTGGGCTCTGGGCAGTGGTTACTCCGGATGTGGCAGCCACCACAGGTGCTCCACTTCCTGCTGGCAGTCCCACTGAGGCTGCTCCGCTGGTATTGGCCACCGCCTGCTGTTCCGGTCGCTTGGGCTCGCTCATGTTGAGGCCCTCGTTGAAAATCATGCAGAATTCGCCAATTTTGAAGACCTCGCCGTTCTTGCCAGAATACAGGGTGAGGCAGTGCCGCCAAATGGAGGCGTAGCCTTTTGTTAGCCTTATAATGTCGCCGGGTGTAATGAGCTTTCCCGGCTCGTCCCAAATCGAGACATTTATGCAGGCCGTGGGGTCGCCCACTTTGAAGTTTCGCACTTCGCGATTTTCCTTCGTCACCGTGGCCACGCCCACTTCCAGCACAATGAAGATGACATTGATGTTTTTCAGGCCCGGCTTGATGTCCTTGATGGCAATGCAGTCCACGTTGTACATTATGAGTGTGATTAAAAAGGTTTTTAAGTTAATGTTTTTGAAGTGCAAAATAATTTCCTTTGTAGTGGGACCGTATTACGAATATTAAAATATACTACATGAAGCTGAGTCAAATATACCAAAATATACCAGAGCCTGTGGGGAGCTTCAACAGAAATGTCTGATAAGAAAAAATGCTTATCGAATTGGAATTGTTTTTAATAATAAATGTTTATATTTGTGAACGATTGTTTATTAAAATTCCTGACGGAATTGTTAATCCAGGCCCGAGTGCTGAACACGAACCTTGTCAAGTTAATATTTTAATTTGTTCCGCTAGCGAAAAAAGAAAATTCCAAAATAATTAAATACTTTTGCGATTCACGAAATAATTTATGTTTTTTTCAGAATTTGCTTGTAATTACTTGGATTTTATTGCCTTTATACAATAAAAATGCAATATTAAATAGAAAATAAATGCAGAAATTAATATGCTGCCCTTTTCCCATCTCTAGCGGTTTCCCACAAGTATTGGCAAGCACGACAACAATCGATATATTGCACTCTCGATAGTCTCCAATCTGGTCACTCTAATCAAAACAATAAAAAAACAAGGAATTTTTGTGTACGAAAATTGATAAATTTTTGTTGCGCTCAAGAAATGGCCTTGGAGTCCGGCAGCAGCAGCTCCGAATCGGGCAGCTCCTCCAGCAGCGGCTCCACCAGCGGCTCCGACACGGGCAGCAGCTCGGACACGGATTCCAGCAGTGCGACGCCGGAGGAAACGAAGCCATCCACCACGAATGCCGCCTCCTCCTCGAAATCTCAGACACAGTCGCAGTCGCAGTCGTCGCAACCACAAGCGAATGCCGGAAATGCGCCGCGACGAAAGGCCCCTCCTCCAGCAGCAGCGTCGGCGGAAGATAAACCCAAAGCAAATAACTCCCGAAAAGCGGCCAATCCCCCCGGCAATAGGTTATCCAGCGATGACGATGACGATGAGGAGGATTCTGCGCCGCCGGTTAAGAAGAATGCACGCTCTCTGAGTAGCTCCACGGTGACGGCGGCAGCGGCGGCGTCTACGGTCCGAAGGAAACCCCCTGCGTCCGTCAACAAGCCAGCCAGCAATCCTGGGAACAAACCTAGCGGCAATCCGCCACAGCGTTCGGGAATGGGCAGTGCCAACAACCGATCCCGCGAGAATGGCGAAGGCAAGCGACCCTCGCTTTCCTCCTCCTCGAACAGCACCGATGACTCCATGAAGATCGTGAAGAATGGCCGTAAGATTCCTGTGAAAATGGCGAGCACGGTGAGACCCAAACAGATCCGTGGGAAACTGCCGCCGGCCAAGAAAAATGGCGGAGGAGGAGGAGGAGGAGGTGGTGGTCCGCCAGCGATTAGCAGTGATGGAAGCTCAGGCTCCGAGAGCGGCTCCAATTCCGGAGATGATTCCAGTTCGGAGAGTGATTCCGAGGGCAGCGATTCCAGCAATTCCTACAGTTCGCAGCCAGCCAAGGGGGGAGGAGCTAAGGGTAAGGATTGGGAACTCCAAAATGATTTTTTATATATTTTATAAATATTATCAACAGGTAGAAGAGGTGGCGGTGAAGCCGCAAAGATACAGAACTCGGACAGCGAGGAGGAGCGCAAGGATAAGGCCAATCCGATGAGGAAACTCACCCGATCTCTCAGCATGCGGAGATCCAAGCAGCAGCCCAAGCAGGAGACCGATACCGAATCCGATGGCGACCTGGACGATGACAAGGTGCTAATCTCGAAGAGTCCGGCCAAAAAGCCTGTGGCCACACCCTCGAATTCGAATGCCGCCGCCAGCAAGAGCAAGGTGAAGAAGGAGTCCATAGGGATTAGCAGTGGAGTGCTGAGTGCCATCAAGTCGCGGCCCGTTTCGCCCATCACCCAAACGGAAAAGAAATGTCCCATCGAGGGCTGTGACTCGTCCGGACACCTGAGTGGCAAATTGGATCGGCACTTCCTGGCCGACGCCTGTCCCATCTATCACAATATGTCCGCCTCCGAATGCAAGGAGCGAGCCAATGAGCGGAAGTTGAGGAATGAGCAGAGGCTGAAAATGCCTGTGAACATAGTGACGGCGCCGGGGAATCAGCAGCCCAATCATCTCAAGACACTAACGCCCGAGCAGCGTGAATTTCTGGCCAAGATTCGTGAATCGAGGGCCAACTTTAGGCCGGCCAATAATAATTTTTTGGACTCGAAGGTAGGAAACCCCTATTTAAACCAGGAAAGTCTCTCCTTTACATATATATATATTATTTCCCCAGGTTAAACTTGAAAAAGACTGCACGGACGAGGACCGTGAACCGAATCTGTCCGGTCTGGTGCCCGACTATGACCTGCAATTGTTCCGGGAGGCGCAGGCCCAGGCCTCCGAAAGGATAGAGGATGAGCTCAAGGATTTGCCTGTGGGCAAGGGTATCAAGTGAGTGAATCTCAAGCAAAATATGCCAGCTATGCATATTAATTAAATGTATCTCCCAGATATATCAGCATGGGCAAGTACAAGATGAAGGTGTGGTATCAATCGCCATACCCAGACGATGCTGCCCGCCTGCCCAAGATGTATATCTGTGAGTTTTGTCTGCGCTACCAGAAATCGGAGACGGGCATCAAGCGGCATGCAGAGAAATGCGTCTGGCGGCATCCGCCGGGGGATGAGATCTACCGGAAGGGTAAACTCCAGGTTTGGCAGGTGGATGGAAAGCGGTACAAGCAATATTGCCAGCATCTCTGCCTGCTGGCCAAGTTCTTTTTGGATCACAAAACCCTGTACTACGATGTGGAGCCCTTTTTGTTCTACATCATGACCCTGGCCGATGTGGATGGTTGCCATATTGTGGGTTATTTCAGCAAGGTAAGTAAGGGGAATAACTGTATGTATAAAATATTTAATATTTTCAGATGTCATCAAGGTCACTTTATTTATTTTTTTTGTTCATTATTATTTATTATATTTTCGTTGTTTTTGCTATAAATAAAAGACGTATAACATAAGTATTTAATAACATTTTTTGATGCTATACAAAAAAAGGTCAATTATCTTTTGTTATTTTTCAAAAATCCATTCAAAAAAAAAATTATTTAAGCAAGCCATATAATTTATTTTAAAAAGAAATATGAGAAATGGTGAAGTATTTATAAATACTTATTAATTGCACTAAGTAATTGGTACCTGGGAAGATTTTACTTAAAGAGATTAATTGAGCATTAAAATATTATTAAGTTTTAAATAGAATTAGAATTAGAATTTAATTTTAAGTGCTCTCTTTAAAAAAAAATAGGTCTGGAAGTTCTTGTCAGGGGTTTTTTAATTACTTTTTCTTAAGATCTCTTAAAAAGCAGCCAAAAAGTAGGCAAAGTTCATCATACTTATTAATTGCATTAAGTAATTAGTACCTGTGAAGATTTTAGATAAAAGAGATTAATTTAGAGCAACAGTTTTTATTAAGTTTAAAATAGAATTAGAATTGGAATTTAATTTTAAATGTTTTCTATCAAAAAATAGGTCTCGAAGTTTTCTTTTTAAATATTCTTTCTTAAAAACTCTTATAAAGCAGCCAAATTTTTACATTTTCGATTTTTTCATCGGCTTTTTGAGGTTATGTAAAAACTTGACGTGATGGCGACGAACTGACCTCAGATTCGTGTTCAGAGACTCCAGAAACATATAAGCCACTTGGTCTGCACAAAAACTTGTATTATTTTTATTTTTTGTGGAGTTGTGTTATCATTATCCTTATTCCCTTAACTATCTTAAATTTATTAAACAAACTGAAGTCCCTAAGACTTTTCAATTCCCAATTGCCTATAATTTTCTATAGACGCAGAAAATTCGCGAAAAAAAGAAACGTTCATGGTTATTTCCCAGCATAAAATTGAATAATAACATTTTACAGTTTTATGATTCCTTTTGTGTCTGGAAGAAGGAACCATCGAGATGCAGACGGGAGAATATAGCATAGAAGCCAGAAGCAGGAGTCAGTCGTCGCAGCCACAGCCCATGTACGGGGTACATATGTACGAGGGGGGGGCGGGCTATATGGTTGCATTCAGATCCAGACAGTCGCCGCCCGACGCCCTGCCTTGACCATGCCCACCAAAAAACCAGATGATTTTTCCTCTTTTCTTTTTTTTGCATTTTTTTGGGTAAATAAGCAACAAAGACCAGACAGAGAGAAACGGAGCAGCTCTCTCCCGGAGAGAGAGCTACATTTCCCCTGGCTTTAAAAAGCAGCCACGGTTTCTTGACCTCCCCCGGAATACACGGAATATACGGGTCCCGGATATACACAGTCACGGGTTTCGGGATCCCCTCTCCCGCCGCCGTCGCCGCCGTTTTGCAGTTTTACTGCAGAATGCAGAAAGTTTGCTGGGCGCTGGCAGAGACTGGGTTTGTGTTACAAATTGCGCATGTCGTTGGCTGATTCTGATTCCGAAGCTGCTGCAGCAGCCGCGGCAGCAGCAGCAGCTCCTCCATCTCCCGAGCTCTGCTCTGTTGTGGCTCTTCCAGTACAGCTTTCGGCGTCTCCTTTTGTGGGAGCCCCTCCAAAAAACTTGGGGACTGCAGCAGCAGGAGGAGGAGCATCCCCAGTCAGTCAGTCAGAATTTGGGAGTTTCTACACATACTACGTGGTTTTACAAACATATATTTACTACGTTTATGTTAGGACATTCATGATTTCGTTTATTTGTATATTTGGAGGGGTGCTGGTTATTCAATAATTAAAGGCTTTGAGTGAGATATCTCTTCTAAAATGGATAAATAAATAAATTCCAAGGAGGTTAGCCCGTTTCCTAGTTGACTTTGTGTCACAGAAAATGCTAAACATTGGAAATCATTTTAAAAAGTATCTAAATGTATGCTATGAAATATTTAAGGATCAAAATACAACATACTTGTTAAACTTTGTAGCATACTTTTTGACAGAGTTTTTAATGATTTCCGTTTCTGTGTCATCTGTAGATTTCTTTATCCATTTAAATATTCTTAAAAATCCTAAATTCTATTCCCAAAATTCACGAAGTCCTTTAGAAACCAGCCTGCGTATAAACTCGAGTAACTGCCTCCCTCAAACCCCCTCCTTTTTCCTGTGGCAGTGATAATTTTCGGCAATCCTTTGTCCCGCAGTTAACCTCCAAAACTCCGACTCCAGAACCGGGGTACCAGACAGCAGCCAGACATCGAGGACTGGAGAAGGGAGCCAAATTGGCAGCCAGGGCACTCTGTGCTCGGATGCTGTGGACGACACGATTGAGGTCGTGCACCTCTGGGCCGGGTCCGGGAATTGTTGCCACTGCCACGGCGACTGCGACTGCGCCTGCTCCACAAAGAGCGATTGCCCGGGACAAGACATCCTTATGGTTTGGGAAAGGGAGGGGCAAGAGAGAGAGCGGGATCTGGCTGTGCAGGGGGATCAGATTGGGGAACACAGGGACTCCTCTGCTATGTGGCGGCGGCGGCGGCGGCTGCGTTCCCAGACATCAAGGCAGACAAAGGAAAAACGAGCAGCAGGAAAAAAAACCAGGCTTACTACAAAGGGAAAAATCAAAATGAAAAAACCCGCAGTGTGTACATAAATGTATTTCCGAATATTTCGCCAGATTCCAGGATTCTCCAAGCAGAGGGTAAAGAACCGGATGTATTTCGGGGACCTCTAGAGATTCCAAAGGAATCTTTTTATCCGAAATCATTTGCTTAAGTTAATTTTTTTAGGAACATTAGCTCTTACCAAACAAGGTATTTAAATGTTGTCTTAAAATGTTGTTTTTATGGTAAATTTCCGTTCTACTTTATAAATTAATAAACATTTCAAATCAAAAATGAGACCTGAGGCTAAGATCATCTAAAAAAAAGAACCCAAAAGTATGCTATGAAATGTTTAGACTATTTTTAGGCGCAATTTCAATTGATTTTAAATCATAATTGAAGGAAATTCCTTTCTTAAGGGTTATTCAAATAAAAATTGTGTCAAATTGAATCTAAAGGATCTTAAAAAAAATCTTTTATATTCCAAGTTTAGGGTTCTTTGGGGAATAATTAATACTTATACAAAAAACCTTTTATACAGAGGTGGTCAAAAGTATTTGCACAAATCTTATGGGTACGTACGTGTAATTTGTGAAAATACTTTCGACTACCCCTGTATTTCAAGCTTAAGGAGGTTCCTTAGAGAATACATATCTTTGTTTCAAATTTAAATTGTTTTTCTTTTCTCCCAAAGTGTTTTATAAAAAAAAAACTTTTATAGTTTTGTTAAATACATTTACAAAATATTTTACTAATAGTTTTGTTCAGTTAGTTTCATGGAATTATTGTCTTTTTTTTTGTTTTTCTGACAATGACCGTGAGATGCAGACAGGGCTTGGACATGGCCATATCCATGTACTAGTAGTCGGTTCGTCTGCTATGTTCATATATATCCCGATCCCCCCATCCTGTGCCTGCTGTATAGCTCCAACTCCAACTCCCGGCTATATGCGTATGTTTATATATTTACGCACAGAGTCCTCTCCCGCCATTGTGGCCATCTCTGTCGCTCGACACCAGACGCCATCTCTTTCGAACTGTCTCTCTGGTGGTCTCTGGTCTCTGGTCTCTGGTGCTCCGGCTGCTGCTGCTGCTACTCCCTGTCTCTATCGATTCATTTCATTTAGCTGGTCATTGAACTGCCGAAAAAAGCCAAAAGCGACAGATGAATGTTGCCATCATCTCTCCACTGCCAACTTCCGAAAGCCACCGGATTTCCCCACTTCCTTTGTCTGGGAAATTGTCTGTCTGTCTCTGATCCCCCAGCTCTTGGATTTTCCTCGTTCCCTACACGGATTTTTACCCATACTCCCCACCCCAAAACGGACTTTGCCGTCTGCCATTGTTCTGTGGAATTTCTTTTTTTTTATTAATTTAATTTCAATAAAATGTGAGCCTTAACCTTTAGTTACTTTTAACGTGATAAATGGTATTTGTAAGTGTAAAATGGTTTGAAAAATAATTCATAATTTAATCACTTAAATAACTTTAAATATTGGTCTCTTTTTCTTTGCAGCATATTCCATTTTTGCAGGAGAAAAATTCATTCTACAATGTTTCGTGTATTTTAACATTGCCGCCATATCAGAGAAAAGGCTATGGGAGATTACTCATCGATTTCAGTAAGTTTAAATGCTGTAATTTATTATAATGTTTATAGTTCATATTTAAAGAGCGCTTAAGTCTCATTAGAGATTTCATATAATCTTTTTAGACATTTCCTACCTACCTTTTCTACCTTTTTAGACCTTTATTTTTAGGGATCTACAATATATTTTAATAGCTTTAGAACAATCTAATTTGTTTATGTATTTCTCCATCTTCTTTATTCATTTAATCCATCATCATAATCCCTAGTGTCTATATCTTAGAATTCCATAAAAATTAATAACATTTTTATTTGGTAATTAAACCAATATTAATTTACAATTATGTTTAATGTTCAACCTTCAACAAGGAATTTGTCCAAGTAATTGTTTAACTGAAAAACAAAACCGTATCCAAAATTGTGCTTAAAAAAAAGTCAAACACAGCAGCCTATACAATATTGACCCCTTGCTTTTCATCACTAATTGCTGTCACCGAATTTGTACTTGGGAATTTTATGTCAATATTTTGGAACATCATTAACTACGCATTATGGTGAAAGGCCAGAGGTGGTATTTTTCCCACTTCTTATGTATGCTTCTCTGAACTGTTTTGGTCTTTCAAGTAATAAGAAATTAAAGTGATTTAATTCATTCCATATTTATACTTTGAATTCTAAAAAGACGACTGATTCTTAAATCCGTATTTTCAAGCCAATAACATTTCAGATTCTTTACCAAAAATATATATTTTTACCAATTGGCTAAATCCTTCCCGTGTTTATATTTTGGGTTCTAAATAAGCATTTTCTAGCTAATAAAATATGAGTTTTCTTACGCAAAATACATATTTTAACTAATTGGCTTCATTTCCGATAACATGAAAACATTCACGATCGAATTCTGCGCTCTCTTTTTGCAATTCTTTAACTGGAACGCCAGACAGAACCTTAAATTATATCCATATTGGATGGAGTGTCTGAAATTCCAATGAAATTGCACTTAAATGTGGCTTGTTAGTAATAGTATATTGGCCTCTTTGGAAATTAGCCACTAAAGATTTTCTGGCTTTTATTGATTCTTACTTTTCCCGGCTTCTTATTTCCCATCTTCTTCTCCTGACTCATGAGTGTGCAATGGTGTGTGTATGTGTGTGCGGTGTGTTCAGGTATGTGTGGAATATAATCATCATTGCATGAGAAAAGCCAAACATGAAAGAGACTTTTGGCTCAGCTTTCCAATTGCAGTTTTCCCCCATCTCCACCTGCTCCTCTTCTCCTTCTTCCTCTTCTTCTTCTTCAGGTGCAGAACATGCAATTTCTGCATCAATTAAACGTAGACACACACACACACATCGTTGCAGGTGCATAAGTAATTTTTAGCTGCTGCAACGTAAATTGTTTAAAATTAATCCAGGCCCACACGAGACAAGACAATAAAAAAAAAACAGTCACTCTCACACATAAGCAAGTTTCCCCAAAAAAATGGCTAAGAAAAAAATTATGAAAAAAAGAAGGAATTACCATGCAGACAAAGAGGGAGAGAGTGGGAGAGAGGGAGTGGTAGAGAAAGAGGGGCCGAGAGACAAAGAGAGCGGCACTTGAGTCTTGAGTCATACATTCGGCTGCTTCAATGGCGTCGACGCCGACAGCGGCGCTGGCAGCGGCGGCGGTTTCTATGTAAAGTCAATACATGCAACGCCAAAGGGGGACGCTTGGGAGGCACTGAACGAACGAACGAGCGAACGAAAGAGCGAGCGAAACGACATTGACCTTACACAGCCACACACACACTCACACACAACCAGGCGGCACAGAACCAAGTGCCGGCCGGCAAAAAGAGTGATGGTCAAAGTGAGACAAAGAGAGCCAGTCTCCAAAAAGGGGGGAAGAGAGAGAGAGAGCGAGTGGGGTGCACAGAAAATAATTGGTTAATTGAATTAATTATTTGATTCATTCAAAAATCAAGGTTAACCCATTTAAATTGATCGCTTTAGTCAAAAAGTAGTACGTTCGAATCACTATTCTTTCTAAATTTTGGCAAATCATACATTACGCTATGTGGAAAAGTTACAGGGATGATCAGGTCTTCTCTAGCGGACACTTAAACGCATTTTACAACAAGCTCCACAAAGGTGATCTTTTTCTCTGTGTGAAAGAGCGAGTCAGTGTGCAAATCATTTTCGTCATCATTAACTGGAATTGGTTATTTTGCACATGGGGCAGGTGGAAGGAACACTTTGCAGACAGACGACCAGGGGGGTTAACTTAGCCACCACTGCCCCCCGAAAATCAACCAAACCTAACCTCACACTCCTTTTCTGTGTGAGAGAGAGCGGGATGGCCATAGAGCATTTACGTCCAGGTGTAATAAATGCAGCACGCAAAATGCAAATGAGGGGCGAAAATTTAAAGGGGCGCACCAAGGGTAGCCGGCCGGCCCACCCTACATCATTAATTAATGCAACTTTCTAAAAACCCACAAGCAAATAAAATGTACTCAAACGTTGCCAAAAATATTTCCAAACGTGCCGTTTAAAGTTTTTGCTTTTATCTTTTGGAACTCCCGCATGGGGAAAACACCCACAAAAAGTATACAGTAGTTGTTCTTTAACGAAGACGTACCAATATTATTTATGTTATATTTTAATAACCATTTTAAGCACGTTTATAAGCGGTCTTAAAGAAGTTTTAAGGAACTGAATTGCTTTTTCTGTTTAACGTGTCATTCATTCCACTATGAAAACTTTGGGATATAACAATACAAAATAAATAAAAGCTATACAATATATAGTAAATGTAGTATTTATCTGTAATATTTTGTATATTTATTACAAGAGTAAAAACACTTGTAAGAACTTAAAAATTACAGAAAATAAATAGTAATAAAATACCTTTAATTGATAAAATCACGTCCCCAATTAATTGTTCAATGTACCGAAGTTAGACTGTAGGTAAAATTCACCAGACACAACAACAGCTGAAGAGCAACAAACACAACAACTGTTGGCGGCAGACAACAAAGGTCAGGCCAGGTCACAATGAAAGGGCGTCGTCCTCTTTGGCGAGTACAAAAGAGCGAGTTACGGTTACTCTCTTCTCCATTGGACGCCCGGTCTCTCTCGCTGCTCATTACTCAGTGCTTTCCGCACTCTTGTAGTCGCAAAAATACAAAATAAAAAAAACATGCATAGAAATAATAATTAGAGCCTTGCTAATTTGAGTTAAAGTTGCAATCCATGTTCTCTTTTCCGCATTTCGCGTTGATTTTCATTCTTTAACTCATTACTGTTCCGTTCGCAGCGCCTGTGGCTATGCAACAACAATGTTGCTGCGTCAGCGGCGAATGTGCGAGTGCGCTAGTGTGTGTGAGCGAGACTGCAAATGCGAATGTGCGAATCAAAATGGATCGATAAAGTCGTCTCGACGTTTCCACTCACACTCCCCCCTTTGGCACCCGCTGCCCATGACGCACCCGCTCTTGTGGCGTCTCGCCGCTCTAGGATTTATCGCGGTGAAAAGGGATAGACTGGAGAGGCGAAGGAACGAGACGCGGCGAAGTGCGGCACAAAGAAATCAAAGTGCCACCCGAAACGCCCTCTTGCGGCCAGAAGTCGCAGCAGAATCATGGACGGAGGGGAATCCCCCCTCGGAATGCATTAAACTGTGCATAGTGGGGCGAATCAAAAATCGTGTAGCTAGAAAAGAAAGTTTGCTGTTATATTGGGTAACAACGTAATGCCAGGTCAGCATAAAAATATTAATCAGAAAAATACAGTAGCTAAAAAATATTAGGTAAGATGTGTTCTGGTTAAATCTTTAAATTATAATAAGATAATTCATTCTCCTTAATATTCTTATAATTTCAATTTTTTATTACAAATTTTAAGTTTGGCCCCACTGTGCACAGACTTGCAAAAGGAAAGCACTGCGTTTTGGCTGTGGAAGCTTTTGCCGTCGTCTCTTATGTGCTTGTGTGCGTTCAACCCTGCACTCGTCCAGCCAGTCAGCAGGATTCTTCCCCCTGGCCCCTTGCCACTTCGCTAATTCTCGCCTCTCTTCTTCATTCCCGCTCTCTGACAAAGCCTCCTCAGCTGTGTCTGCCATTGAGTGTGTCCTGCTCCTCGCCGGTTCTCCTCTGTTCCTCTTCTTTTTCTCCACAGCTGCTTCGATGGGCGGAACTAAGGGGCTATTTATCTCTATAAATAAGTGCTTAATACTTTAAACATTTTTAATGAATCTTTAATTTTCTTACGTAGATTTAACAAATTAAGAAAATGTTATTTTTTCAATAACCTTTTTGAACATTGTTGTCCACTATCCTGTAAAAAGCCCAGCTACGCCCATGTTGTTCTTCTGTCTTTGGTACCTCTCTTCTGCGGCTCCTCCGCTGCTTCTTCTTCGTCGTCTAACGGTTTTTTCCGAGCCTGCCTCAGTGGATTTCGTGTTGTGTCCTCGTACTCTCTCTCGTCCTCGTCAATTTACTTAGCTTGCAATATTCTCCTTGTTGTTGTTGTTGTTCCTGCTCCTCCGCTCTGCTCTCGTCCCCTTCTTCTTTTCTGGGTTGCTGTTGTTGTTATCTAGAGACGGGAATTGTTGCTGCCAGACGGCTCTAGAATCCAGAATATCAGTTTTTTGGGGTGGGTCCTTCTGGGGTGACACTGGCGTTGGGTTGAATGTACGCCAGAACGTTGTTTAAATGTGGACGCCCCGATCCCCTTGAATACTTTGTGGAATCCTGTCTAGACACAACACGCACACACTTAAAGCCTTACAGTCACACAAATTCACACACACATTCACACAAACGAATCAGAGGGCGGGCCCAAAGTTGGTCACCATAAATAATACGCCGGAACTCGAGGAACTCCGAACTCACCTCCATCCGTAGCATACTTCTTGGGGTCTAATTTTTAACTCGTATCCTTTTTCCGCCTTACTACTTGCAGGCTACTTGCTGACCCGTGTGGAGGGAAAAATCGGTTCACCAGAGAAACCATTATCCGATCTCGGGCTGATCTCGTACCGCTCTTACTGGAAGGATGTACTGTTGGATTATCTGTGCAATAGGTCGGGCAACACGCTGTGCATCAAGGATGTGTCGCAGGTGAGATTAAAGCGATTGGTCCTTTTTAACAACTATCAGGGGTGCTAAAGCTTAAAAGAAGATTTTTATTTGTAAATCGTAATCTCAATTAAATAAATTGACGTAGCTCTTAGGAAAAAGAAAAAAACAAGTTATCAATCTGTTAATTTATTTGTATTATTTTATCCTCCAATGCGATCCCAGGAAATGGCCATCTATTCATATGATATTGTAAGCACGCTGCAGGCTTTGGGTATGATGAAGTACTGGAAGGGAAAGCATATAGTGCTCAAAAAGCAGGTAAGATCTGATAATGATTTTAAAAAGGACTTCCCAACTGATACATATTTTTTCCAGGACGTCTTGGATGAGTACGAGGAGAGAGGAAAGAGGAGAGGAACTTTTCCCAAGATAGATGACTCCTGCCTGAGATGGCAACCCTTTATCCCTGTACAACCGAGTGCATCTCCATAACAACGTGGTTGGAAGCATGCTAGAGCATGCTTTGCGGACGCCGATGACGATGTCGAATCCTTGGCCCCGAATTCCTGATTTTAGAGATTTTATTTTATTTTTTTTGTAGTCTTCTTCCTTTTATCCTAGTGAAACTTGGTTTATTTCTGTATATTAATGTGCTGATTATGTAGATCAGCGCAAAAGGTAGAGAATGCCTTAAACGGACCAAAATCAGTAGATATATGCCAGATTGTATGTACAATAACTTATGCAAATATTTATTTTAAAGCATAATTCACTAATAGACCATGTTTCACTACGTTTCAGAGGTACACTTCAGTAATTAGAAGCTTTATTCATATTTTTTTACTATGTGTTTGTAGATTGTAAGGTATAAAGTACTTGTATGTGTCTGTGCTTGTTGGTAGGCTTAATTGTAATAATAGTAACGTAGGTCAATAGTAAAATTCTCAACAAAAAAAAATGTATAAAAAAATAAGGAAAATATACTCGGTTTACGATCAAAAAGCCCTGTCTTGAGATTATGATTAGGAATATAATGAAGATGCTCTCATCATCTGGGAGATGAATCATGGAGAATCTAAATACCAAAAAGCGAAGAGAGGTGAGTAAAGGAGGTTTCTGTGTGTGTGACAGCAGTGCAAAAAGTGCACACACACAAACACGAAGGAGTGGAGACGCAGACAGAGAGATGAGCGCATTGACATTGTCGCTTAGCCCCGAAGAGAGGGACAGGTAGACGGTCGTCAGCGGGGAAGGTGAAGTGGTGGTGGGCACACCAGACAGGATATCCTGGAGCGGGGGCATCGGGGGCTAACCAAAAAGCATACATATGCACCAGGGACAGAGCTCCCGAGCGAGAGTGCCAGCAGCAGAGAGTAACGACTGCCGAATTGCAAGCAAAGAGAGAGAGAGAGAGCACTGTGGTATATAACTAAAATTTGCGGTATATATCTTTTAAATTGCCTTTACTATATACTCTTATAGATTAATTTCTAGACGTTCTATCTTACAACTCAAAGTTTTAGATAAGATGCTTATATTTTTAAAAATAAAAATATCTAAAAACTAATTCCCAGAAATTTGTATTTTTTGGTTGATCAACAAATATTTAGAGAGACGAGTTCCTACAAACATTACTTATAGCAATTAAGAACTCATGACAAATTTCTGATTTGTCCTTGCTTTAAAATGTCATTGAAAATAAAAGTCTAAATAACCGTCAAATGATTATTTTCCATAAATAACTACATTTATTCGTTGTATTAGTTTCGTGGGCTTTTAATATGCTGTATTAATTAAAATGGTAAAGCTGCATTCCAGAAACAAAGTGAATCGGAATAAAATATTTTAAGTAGTATTATTTTTTTAATTTTTTATCGTTATGAACTACAATTTTCATAGAATATGTGAACACATGACAAATTTCCGATTTGTCGTTGCTTTGAAATGTCTTTGAAAATAAATGTCTTTAAATAACCGTCAAATGATTATTTACCTTAAATACTTTATTTATTCCAACAACAACAAATATTTAATGGAACCCAACTTGTTGTATTAGGCATTTAATAAGCTGTATTAATTAAAATGGTAAGTCTGCATTCCAGAAACAAAGTGAATCAAAATAAAATACTTTAAGTTTTATTAGTTTTTAAATTTTTTTATCATTATGGACTACAAGTTTCCTAGAATATGTGTAATCTCGGCTTCTTAATATGCTCGTAGTTACAGATACAATATTCAATAAGCGAAGGGGCGTTGTGTTATTTGTAATCCCTGCCCACTGTGCCAAGCTTTGTGTTGCAGTCTGTCTGATGGTGGTGTAGCTTATAACAAAGGAACTCGAATGAGACCTGGAAAGTGTATATACAGTGGGTATTCTATGAAAAGAAACCAATAATCTTAAGATGGAAAATTAAATTAATGTTAGGCCTTCAATCGGAACCATGCCGTTTGTGTTTTGGGCTTTTCCTATATTTCTATCAGAAGTTAGACTTTTCAGTTGAAGAGAAAAGTTGGGAAAAGTTACCCTAAGCCAATAAGTAAATCAGTTATCAGTAAATTTCTTGCCTATCTTTAGATAAATATAAATAAAAAAGAGCAGTGATTAAATAATAGACTTGCGACTTTGCTCTCAGAAATGGATAGATATTTAATTTCGTTCACCAGCCTGAATGCCCACTGTACCAACATATGCATTTTCCGTCTGTGTGAGTGCATGTGCATGTGGGAGAGAAAGAGGAAGCAGGAAGCAGCAGCAGACGCCAACGTTGGCAGCGACAGCAGCAAAGCAGCGGCGCCGGGACTACAACGTCGTCGCTCTCTTTTGCCCCGTGTGTGTTGCCATTTCTTTCGCACAGCGGAGCTGCCACGAAAGGGGCCGCCGCAAGGGGGGTCGCTGCCTCTGCCGACGTCTGCGAATAAAATTCGCGCATTTGGGCTCTTGATTCACCGGAGACTGAAAGCGTTGAGCATTTGATCGGCAACAGCCGGCGTTCGCGGTTCTCTCTTCGTCTTCGTTCTCTTCTCACATTGCCTTTGCCACTTTTCGGTTTATCTCTGTGGGCAGGAAAATCGGCCGGGCCATATAAAATAAAAGGCCAGACAGTTTCTGGGCTTTGGCACAGTCGTTCATTCCGCACCAAATGGGAGACAACGACGTGGAGAGGAGAGCGAAGAGCAAAGAGCAATCGGCAATAAGCAATAAGCAGTGAGCAACAAGCAACAGAAAAATATTCACGAAATACGCGTGTTGTGTCCGAGTGCGTGTGTTGGTGCGTGTGTGAAGCGAAACTAAAGAAAAATGCAACGGAAGTTGTCAGCGAAAAATTCAACGAGAAAGACTCGCAAATAAAAAGTTGAAAACGGAACTGCAAACATATTGTGAAATTGCGAGACTCCAGAAGGAAAAAAAGAGAGGAGAGGAGGCGAAGGCGACACATCAACGTGGTTTCTGGAGCTTCTGGGTTTTTCTACCAAAAGGAATTAAAAAGAACACAAAAGAAACGGCGAAAGAAGAGCGGTTTATTTTTAGCATTTTGATATCACAAGGCAGTTTTTTTTTCGCTACACTACGAGAAAAAAGAGAGCCGCAGAAAAATGACGCAAATGTTTGCCCATGTGTGTGTGTGTCGGCGACCACATAATTCTACATATTTCCACATAACCCACACAAAGGCACAATTTGGGGAACTTTTTGTCGCTCAAATATTAATTTTAGATAGAAGACTTTTTTTTTTAACCCAGACAAAGCTCGCACACAGACACGCTCTGCTTTATTTGCCAAATGTCCAAGGTGTGTGTGTGTGTGCGAGTGATCGAATTTTTGCAGGGGCTTCAATTTTTTTCGCTCAGGGTTAAGGACAAGAACAACTAAAACAGCGGCTTGGCTAGAAAAAAAAGCATGTGCAGTGAGAAGAGAAAGAGAGGAGTGGAGCGCAACACCCACACACTGACACGGACACAAGCAGACAGCAGACATGCAGTTTTTGAGGTTAGGAATGCCCCACCCAAGCAATGGCCGCTCATTTATATACTGAAAATATACATACATAAGTATGTACATATTTATACACTGGGCCTTTATATATACGCGGCTGTCGCGCAGAAATTCGCAATTATTCACAGTCCAAAGCTGTTCGCGATCGCAGGTTTATGAGGCGTTGTAAAAAATGGAAGAGAAAAAGAAAACCGAAAAGGCAGTTAAAAAAAATACTTTTGCAAAATTTTAATACGCTCACACAGACAGCAGCAAGCAGCAAGAGAATTCGCAAATGTGTGGAAGGCACGTGTGTGTCTCAGCGGTGTTTGTGCGATTTCTGTCAGTGTATGTGTGGTGATCACGCACGTACGTAGCTTCGGTTAGTAACAGAAAGCGGGAGAGCAGAGAGCCAGAGAGAGCTTAAAACGCCGGTTCTTTTTTTTTTTCGCCCCGCTCTCGCCGTTTTTATGCTCATTTTTTTGTCGTCTTTCTTTTTGCTGCCTCCTCTTAGCTTTCATTTCTTCTGCTTGTTTCTTTACAGCGTTTCAAATATAGAATATCAAGGGTCTGCCAGACGAATCGCAAAAAAAAAGGAAAACGAAAGAGGAATTTGCTGAATGAAAAATGTAATAATTCGCCGCCCGACGATGACGTCATGTCCTATGTGGTCATTAGCACTCCAGTATATCCGACGTTCGTTTTATGTTCTACGTTCTCTCTTTTTCTCTCATATGACTAATTTTGGCATTGTTTTTTTTGCCAGTGTTACCAGAAGTCCAGCGGAAATAAGCTAGGAAGAGGTAAAATTGAATAAATCATTGAACAGTCCCAATTTATCCCAAAATTAGTCGATTATCGAAGTTAGGATTTTTTATTTGTATTACAGTTAACTTTTTATAGTAAGACGGACAAGGGTTTTATACATTTTCGAACCTTTTAGTCTTGTTTTTTTTTATAGTCTTATAGGAAAGTATACATAAATGTATATACTTATAAAAATTCATAAAACATTCGTATTTTGTTCTTTTCAAATATTTAAAACTTAAAAAAAAAAACAACACTTAGCTTTAGACTTTTAAATACATTTTATAATTGATATAGTTTTATTGCAAAAAAACAGCTTATTTCCGCTAAAATACCTTCTGGCAACACTCTGTGCTCATATGACTAATTTTGGCATTGTTATTGCATTAAAGCCGATGTGGCGTCGCATGAAGTCATCGAGCACAACTACCAGAGCCCGGCGGAGATCGTTAACCTTAAAGCTGGGACACACAACACAAGGCACAAGGTCGTTGTTTCCCCCACCTCCGTGCCAGGAGGTGGAGGGGAGGGTGAGGCGGCTGGGCAGCGAGGCGCGGTGAGGCGTCGTCGCCATTTGCTGCTGCAGTTTTGTTGCCAGGCGGCTGAACATCTGTCTCCTGAAGAAGCCTGAAAACCTGCCGACTGGGCTTGGCTTTATGCATCTACATCTTCAACTTCGTCTTCAACTCCAACTTGGCTTATACGGGACGGGATGTGTTCCTTCTCAGCTAAAAAAGTCTCTTACCTTGCGCGCTAATCAGTGACCGGGGCTGGTTTTTATATACAGTCAGGTACCTGAAGTAGCGCGCGTGGTGCCAGACATATATCTTCAACAACAACAACGAATACCTGGCGAATCGCGAAGTTCGAAACCTCGAAAAGAATACCACATGTATCTGTCTCCCATGTCTATTGTACTTCATCAGGTGCTCTGGTGTGACTTGTAACCCGGCACATGTTGAAGTACACTCAATATGAGGCGACTTGCAAATTAAATAATGTGTGTTAAAAGTGCTTTTTAGATTTAATTAACTAATTAGTTTATTTAATTCAAATTAATCTTTAAATATTTTAAATATTGAATACAATTTGTTTTTCAATTATTCAAAATTGATAGATAATAAATAAACTTGTATTTTACTTTAAATAAGATTTAATACAAATTGTTTTATTCATTTGAGGGTTATATATTCAAGGTTTACAATATGCATTTAAGTGTCAACTAATATTTATCTTAAGGTTGCCAAAGTAGCATTAGAGCTTAAGCCTCAAGAATTGATTAATCAAAATCAGTGATTTGTGAGGATTTTTGTATAAACTTTTATTATGTCTTTCCGTTTTTATGGTAATATTGTTTAAACAGCTAATGTTGATTATTCTTACAGTTTTTAATATTTAAAGGTAACTAGACGTCAATGTAGCTATTAATTTATTAGACTGCGTTTTGGAAATAAAGCATATCTGATTTTAAAATGTGAAATTTGAAGGCTTCTTTTATTCTTAATTTGATAAATGTGAGCATAGGTCAGAAAGTAATAATTAATTGACTTAAATCTATAGTGCATGCGTACATCATAAATACATACGTATTCCAGTTTAAAGCCCAGATTATATTTCAAAACATGTTATGGGCTTTTGTGTAAATAAAGTATATTATTTTAGTCCAGAATATACCATAACTTAACTGAATGGTCATTTTATTTTTGTCATAATGCAACATTATATTCTCCTAATTAAATGTTCTCTGTTATTATATCATTTATAAACGTTTTAATAACATATTTTATAAAAAATATTTAATATATGAATTTCTTTTCTGATATAGTATAAGCTTTTTCGTCGAGTGTGAATTCTTCCTACAATAAAACTATCGATAAGTTATTGTTACCTGTTATCATAAAAAAGTGTGACCAAATTATACACAAGAATACGGTCATTCAATAGTACCATTTTCTACCCTAAATACAATTATTTAAAGACAAGCATTCTAGTAAATTTTGTTAAAATTGTGAAAAGTGGTTATTACTTTTGCGAAATTAAAAATGCACTTTCAAGATTACCGCCTTGGTATTTTTATAGTATAATTGCACCCCTCTACCTACCGTGTGTGCCATTTTTTGGCGTTCCCAGTGCGTTCACACTGACCTCCTTAAGGTTATCGGCATAACAATTTTTTGTAAATTCTCGACTCTGCCGATTTTCGACTCGTTTCCATTTGCGCAAATTCCAACTGCCGCGCCCACACACGCCCATTGTCACCTGCAGGACTAGGATCAGGAACATCTACCGCAAAAGGATACCAAAAATGCTGCGCTCCCTTGCAACAACACGAAACGAAATTGGGGCCCTTCGCTCGGTGCTCCTGCGATCGAATAATAACACCACCTATGTCCGCCGATCCGCCGGAAATTTGGGAGTGCGCGCCCTCAGCAGCCAGCTGATTAATGCCCGGAATCTCCAGAATATTAGGTAAAATCCTTCCGCATAAACAACAAATCTCTCCTGCGCTGTGCTGCGTTTCGTTGAGGTTAGAAATGGTTGTGTAATATTGCAAAATGCGTACGGCGCTGCACTGCGCCGAGATGAGGTGGCCAAGAGGGTGAGCGGGCGGATGATTGACAAGCCCATGTCCCAAGTATTTACCATCAATCAGCCACTATATATGTTGTGTGTGTGTGTGTGTATGTATGTGTTAGCATGCATAGTGCGTGCTCCATCGCTGCTGATTTGTTTTATGGCCAAGGTCGTATACACGCTTCCATATATCGCATGATGCGTGATAGTGCCTTCAGCTGATTTTGTGTTTCGCCTGATAAGCTGGAAAATTTTCGTCTACGCGAATTACCAAAAATTGGTTCATTTGTTTACATCGTGTACGTGTGTGTGATTGAACACTAAGGATTGCCGGTGTGTGTGTGTGTGTGTGTATGTGTGTGCGTAAACAACAACAAACGATCAGCTGATGATATCGGCCATAAATTAACCCATCGAAAGTTGTTTCTAAACTGTAAACTAAAACAATTGCGGGGCTAAGGAATTTAATTAAATATTATCATTATATATTATTATATTAATAAAATCATTGAACATTTAAATTATGGCTTTACTTTAAAGTAAAAAATTACAAAAAAAAATTGTCTTAAGAAATAACTTAATTGGTTACAATAACAGATCATTTATTATTTTATAAAAGAGACATTAAAAAAGTTTAAAAATAAAATACATAAATAAGCATAGTTCTTAAATGCTCCAAATTAGTTCTTAAGTTCTCCTTTCTATTTAAAACTAATTAAAATATAGCAAACAATATAATTAGCAAGAGATATTCCGGTTTAAGTTGCTAATAAATAAATAATAACAATAGCTGTGGGTAATATAGTGTTTATTAACCAAGTTCTATATTATATTTAACAAAAGAATTAATATCAACGCAGATTTGCGAAAGTATCGTATGTCTTATGGAAAACCATAGGTCATACGATACTTTCGCAAATTTGAGTCGATATTTTTGGCTTTCAAAGGTTCTAAATTATCTTTATCCTAACCAGAATCTTATAAAATACAGTTATTTTTTCAAATTCGTATATAAAAGGCTCCCAGTCTTAAATTTAATTAATAATAATTAAATTATCTAGAAATACTCCAAGTTTTCTTAGCCAAAAAACAAAAAATAATAGAGCTAATAGGGAGATTATAAATATAGCTTAATATTTTAATTCTTTAAGACTCCTTCCTGTCTTGATCTTATTCAGAATGGATAGAAAGCCAACCTAAAGCCTAAGTAACTATGACTGTCCGTGCCTATATCTTTAGTTTATAACTTCTTAATACAACAATTTAATCAAACTTCATCTAAAACTCTCTCTCCCTGTTCCATTACCAGGTCCAAATTAGCCAACAGGCAGCCACAAGCATTGACCGGATGGAGCTGCAACTTCGCCCGTGCCTATGCCAGCCTGCCCGAACACATGAGGGTGCCGTTGCCGGCCCTCTCGCCCACCATGGAGCGTGGCTCAATTGTCAGCTGGGAGAAGAAGGAGGGAGACAAACTCAACGAAGGTGGGTAGGCCCACATCCACCACTACCATCCAGAAAACCAAAAATAAACCCCATAAATCCTCATTTTCCAGGTGATTTGCTGTGCGAGATCGAGACGGACAAGGCTACCATGGGCTTCGAGACGCCCGAGGAGGGTTATCTGGCCAAGATTCTCATTCAGGGCGGCACCAAGGATGTGCCCGTCGGCCAGCTGCTGTGCATCATTGTGCCAGATCAAGGAAGCGTAGCTGCCTTTAAGGACTTTAAGGATGATGGCCCAGCACCAGCTGCCGCAGCTCCAGCTCCGGCGGCCGCCGCCGCTCCAGCGCCACCGCCACCGGTTGCAGCACCAGCTGCCGCAGCGCCGCCAGCACCAGCCCCAGCCGCCGCTGCTCCAGCTGCAGCAGGTACGCAGGGCCGCGTCTATGCCAGTCCGATGGCCAAGCGACTAGCCGAGGCACAACAGCTGCGACTACAAGGTTGTTCAATCCTAACTAATGCCAAGTCTCCCTGCATTCTATGCCATTCCATTCGATATTCCTCCCTTTCGTTGTCCATGCACTAAAACTTCTATTGTCTTGGCTTCAAGCTAGTTTCCATTTCCCCTTCATCATCATCTCATGTGAAGCCCCCTTTCGCCCCCACCTTGTCCAATTGTTCTGTTACTAATACGCAGCTTTTGTGTGCGCAGGCAAGGGCAGTGGAGTCCATGGCTCAATTAAATCTGGTGATCTTGCAGGCCAGCAAGCGGCAGCCAAGCCCTCAGCCGCTGCGCCTGCCAAGGCTGCCAGGGCAGCGGGTGCCCGCTTCGAGGATATCCCGGTGACCAATATGCGTGCGGTGATCGCCAAGCGTCTACTGGAGTCCAAGACCCAACTGCCTCACTACTATGTCACTGTGCAATGTCAAGTGGATAAGGTGAGTGATCAGGATAAGTTTAGGCAAAGACGCTGGAGATACAAAGATGAGTAACGCCGGTACATTTCAATTCCATATGCAAGCAATTTTGTTGTTTCTGACAAGAATCGTGTTCTCTCCGCTCTTACAAAGTTTAGAGCGTAAAAATTTAAGAATAGAATGCGTATGGCGTTTGGCGTCTAAGTACTTCTAGTGTCTTTGGTTTAGGGCTTTAACTTGTGTTAATTTTCCTATTAATAAGTCCCTCCATTAATCTTTGAACAAAACTAAATCTAATACTCCCACATCTAACCCCACAGCTCCTTAAGTTCCGCGCCGCGGTGAACAAGAAGCACGAAAAGGAGGGCGCCCGCGTTTCCGTCAACGACTTCATCATCAAGGCTGTGGCCATTGCCAGCCTGAAGGTGCCCGAGGCGAACTCCGCCTGGATGGACACAGTTATTCGTCAGTACGATGATGTTGATGTTTCGGTGGCTGTTTCCACGGACAAGGGTCTGATCACGCCAATTGTTTTCAATGCCGACCGCAAGGGAGTCCTGGAGATCTCCAAGGATGTCAAGGCGCTGGCGGCCAAGGCGCGTGACAACAAGCTGCAGCCTCACGAATTCCAGGGTGGCACCATCTCGGTGTCCAATCTGGGCATGTTTGGTAGGGAAATTATACATATAAAATAAAATATTTTTGTGAATTTAAAACCATTTATATATCGACAGGTGTAACTCAGTTTGCTGCCGTCATCAATCCCCCGCAATCGTGCATCCTGGCCATTGGCACCACAACGAAACAGTTGGTCGTGGATCCTGACAGTCTCAAGGGGTGAGTTTTCTATAATATAACATTTAAGAATACTTATTTTCATTGAAAACCTAAAGTATTTTTTTTTAAAACGTTCCGAAAATAAACTTATATTTTGATTTGAGTTTTAAATTGAAAAAAGTACAAAAACAAGCTAAAATACAAATTTTATTTCCCAGAATTTAATGATTTAAAAACCTGTTATACTAATTTATATCTTTAAACGATTTTACTTTAGTTTTCTTACCAGAATTCTTCATTAACATACTAAATCCTTTATTTCCTTTGCAGTTTCAAGGAAGTTAACATGCTAACCGTAACCCTGAGTGCCGATCACCGTGTGGTCGATGGAGCTGTGGCTGCCAGATGGCTGCAGCATTTCCGCAACTACATGGAGGACCCGGCCAACATGATATTGTAAATCCACCCACCCCCGGCACGAACCTTCATATTTAGAGAGAGACTCCAACGAAAAGAGAAAAGAAACAACATAAGGAAATCACATTTTAGCGGCTTTCTCTAAGCGAGCCGTTTTCGGTCGGACATAAAACTAATTAATTGCAAGCGTGTGTGTCTGGATTCTAATCGGTGTTATCTATATATTCGTTATATATATGTAAAATTTTTAAGCATTGGCACTCCATCCCATGTACACAGACTTGTAGAAATTAAATTGTGTAATATTTGATGTAGTTAATATGATGGTGTAAATACCAAATTCACCATTAACACTTGAATGATATTCGAATGAAGTCTCCTCGCACACTCAAGGAGCTGTAAATTTCCGATTGATATGCTGCTACATCAACATAATACTATAGTGTATGCTTTGTTCGCATCTGTTGATCATGATCGAGTATGAGAAAATTGAAATAAGTAGTTGAAAGTCCAAAGACGCGTTTGAATAAACCTAAAAACACTCACATGAAACTAGCCAATTCATAAAAAAAAAAATAATTACTGCATTTTTAGGGAGGATTTGAGGGAGGGTATTATTTTGGTTTGTATTTCAAGTTCCTAAATCTTAAAGATATTTTTATTTTTTATATAAGAAGTTCTATAAAATTGCAGGAAAAATTCTTGATTGGAATATCTGGATTGTAGTGAATAGTAATACTTAAATAGCTTTTGTTTTTGTGAGTGAGTGAAGCTATATTCTGAAAATAGCTTAAACTATTCAAAATCGCAAGTCAAGAAAATAAGGAGGAAATATATATATATAGTTCTGGGCGATATGATCTACAAAAATTAATTATAACGCGACTTTATGTCAAAAATTCCAGGTCCCGAAAGAGAGAGTCGGAATTGAAATAACCTTTCAGTTCGACTTTTCCTATTGCGCTCTCATTTTAATTGCAAGAGCATTTCTCGCTCTCTTGAGACCGTTTGCTTTGCGGAAAGAGCTTTTGTACATGTGTGCATGTCGCTCTCTTGCTCTCTCTTCCACGTCTTGCCTGCAATGTACAAGCAAAAGTAAGCAAGCGATTTCATGTTAGTTGCAGCTCTCTCAGCTCTCTCTTAGAGAAAAACAACAAAATCTTAACTTCCAAAAGAGAGGAAAATAAGCAAATATATGATTATTTTTTAACAACGAATTCCCTGGCCCAAAAATTCCAAAATAAATCATTTCTTATCTTTGATTTAAAGAATTATGAAACTAGTTTATTGCCAAAATGTTACAAACTAAGCAAACACAAGTTGCAAGTATTTACAAGCATAAAGTTAAGCTAATGTCAGTAGAGGATGGATGTGGAATGGTTTATGCATTTACCACTGGGCAGGTCCCAGTTGGCTCCACTCGGCCACATAGTCGGCCTGCTTCTCCAGGGCGCCGATCCACTCGGTGCCGCCATAATCG
This sequence comes from Drosophila baimaii, assembly GCA_018874675.1. Classification (NCBI taxonomy): domain Eukaryota; kingdom Metazoa; phylum Arthropoda; class Insecta; order Diptera; family Drosophilidae; genus Drosophila; species Drosophila baimaii. Next base: position 46,756 of record JAEIIU010055183.1, on the reverse strand, counting down.
ATGGCTGGCAGGGTACCCTTGTAGTTGGCGGGCAGAATGGAGGGATCGAGGAACTTCTGCAGTGACTTCATGTCGCTGCCATGGAAGTGCATCTGTGGGCGTAAAAAAACACATTATTCAATTGAAATTATATTAAAATTACTCAAGTATATAGTACTCACCCTCTTGTTAAGCTTCTCCTTGACGAAGGGCTTGAAGAGCGACCAGACCATATTGAAGATGAATGGCTGCTTCACAAAGTGCACCTCCTTCATGCGCAGCGGCATTGCCTCCTGGATGAAGGTGAGCAGACGCTTGGAGAAGCTCGGCGACAGGGCCTTAACCTGCTTCATGGCCAAGCCATCAAAGTCCATAACGCAGACGACACCACGAACTTGGGTCTCCTCCTCGCGCTGTGCGGCAATGTGGACCATGTACAGCATGCGGAACATATCATCGCTGCTGATCTCGCTGGGATCCCAGAGCTTGCCGCAGTTAACGATCAGGACACGACGACCCTTCTGATCGCAATTCTTCAGGACATTGATCACGCTGCCCTTGACGAATTTCTCCTTGACCTGCTCCACGAGAAGTCCTCGGACCAGGGCGGCATACTCCTTGCGGAAGGTGGCGGTGGTTTTCATCTGAAAATAGGTAATTTTTAATTATTAATTGTTATTAAAAAGGGTATTTGTAGACAAGGCCTGAAGCTCCTATATAAGTATCTTAATCTTTAAATAATTTAATTATAAGTTGCATAACTTCCATATACAAAATTCTCCTCATAAGTGACGCATATTCCTTGCGGAAGTTCCCATCTTTCTCTGGCAGGTGTGTGAACATTATTAGATTACAATCCATAAATGAGATAAGGTTTTTTTTTTGACCATTGACCAGATCCATAAAATCAAACCATATAACTTATGCGGCTTCCTATGATGATAAATACAAAATGGCGAAACGAATTCGTTCGATTTATGGCCTGATTCAGTTCAGTCATTCCGACAGGGAATCGTATGGAATTGTACATTATTGTGCATGCATAAAGCGGAATCCGATCGGATCGGATCGAAGCGGCGCTTATCGCGAGGGCTTCTCTGCCTGGTCAGCGGGTTCAAAAGCAAAAGTTATCAGCAGTCAGTTCTGAGTTGTTGCTTTTCTTTTCAGAATGCCTCATAGAGAGAGCTGATCGTATGTTCATTTTCCGTTTATAATATCCCATATATCATCTTACCTAGACTATGAATGAGGTGGCAATATTCGGTGGTGCGTTATAAACCCAAGATTATTATTTTATTACATTCAAAAATGGAAGGTCAAACTTTGGACACTAGTTTTCAATATTCCCACCAAAGCAAACTCTTAAAATGTTCACCTATTTAAATATTAAGTTCATATCTTTATATATGTTTCTTACAATAATTGAAACAAATTCGTGGAGAACATTAACCTGTTCTTTTGGAGAATCTAATTCTGAAAAAATCTTAGTAAATGTTTTTTTTTTCAACATTTCCTTATTATTTTTCTTTAAAAGTTTTCAAATTTTCTTTACTTCATTTTCTTGGCATTTTTATTTTTTAAATGCACTGGTTTGAACTTAGGTTATAGAACCCATTTCAATACTGTTCAAATGTCCTATGTTTGTGGGCTGATAAGCGGCTGCGAGACGTTCTAAACATTTAATAATCTCGTTCAAGAAAAAATGAAATCACTTTGGCTGCCTTTGATAAGCCTAAGTCAATGGATCTTGTTTCTAAGGCGTTCGTTCAATATATAATGCTTAAAGAAGGCATTTCGATTAGGCTGCGAGATGAACTCTTGTGGAACGTAAGTGAAACAAAGACTTGATTGTAGTGTGGAATTCATTACAAATGCAGTGAAATTTCATGTAAAACTTAATAATAACTAAACATGTTACCTAATAAATAAACTTATTGAATGGGAGTGGAATTTCGTTTGGCTTTTGATTATTCATTTTGAATTAATACTAAATTACTTCTTCCTAAATTTAAAATATTTTTATAACCCTTTTTATATTATAGTTCTTTATTTTGTTATCAGAAATAAATGCATAACTTTCATATAATTTATTCCTTGCTTGAGAGATTCCTAAATTTTTAAATGTTTATACTATTTTTCAGGCCTAGAAAAGATTAAGTAAATCCTTGATGACGAATTATTGCTTTACAATAAAGTAATAAATATATTAAAAGTCCCTATAAAATGTATGCCAAAAGCATCTTTCAGAAAAGATTATTAAAGACTATTATCCATGTTAAAAAAAATTTACAAAAAATTGCAAAAAATAAATGAGTAGATAGATAATTTTCTTCAACCGAAAAAATAAGTTTAGAGCCTCAAAAATAATGGTTTATATTTGTTTTAGAATTCATGAAGCACTATTAATTAGATTAATATTGTTGATATCCTTTTTCTAAAATGGTTTGTCATTTTCCACCATTTTTTCTGGTGTCATAAATAAGTTCTAAAATAAATTAACGCCTAAAACACAAGCCTGCCATTATTATCAAACCAGCTACAAAAAGCTTAGACATCCCTATCCTTTACAACAAATCTTAATCACTGTTTTTTTTTGCTCTTCTTTTTAAGTATTACAAAATTTTAAAATTCTCATATATTCTGTTTTTAAATCACTTCTTTTCTAATAAATTCTAGAATATATTTTCCAGGACACTGTCAGCACACATATAACACGTTAAATACGCACCTTCTCCAGGGCTCCCTCAGGATAAAAGTGGCAAGCACGCAGGAAGACTGTGAGGAAGGCGTCATCGTCCTTATAGTTCAGCTCGGGCGAGGCCTTGAGGAGCTCCCTTAGCTTGGCGATGGCCTCCGCCTTGACTTCCTCCGTTTCCCGCAGCTCCACGCGAGCAATCTCCACGGTCTCTGGCTTCAGATAGCCCAGGCGCAGGTTGAAGGCCTCCTCGCTGATATCGACGGTTGCCATTATGGTGTATTTTCTTTCCTATATGTATGGATGTCGGGGCCTGCGTGTTTGTTTTTGAGATGGCGAGAAATGCGTTTTGTGTTAGTTTTCGCTGATCACACTGATTGCTATCCGAAAATTGAGGCACTTTTGAGTTGATTGGTTTGGATCAATCTTCCATAATTAGAGTTGTGTGGGTGGGATGATAGCACTCGGTACTATTTGTTTTCTTAATTTACCTAAGGCGATGTCTAACGATTTTCACTGTCTCGAAGGTTTTTCGTCAGCTGCTTCTTTGGGGGGTTTGCTTCCTCGCGACTCGTGCGATTCGAGTCAACTGAATTTCGGTTTGCATTTGGAAACCCTTGTGAGTTAACTTCTATATTATATATCGACGACGACGACGACGACGGCAGCGTCGGCGATAAAAGCAGCGACGCCTGCAGAGGCGATCGCAGCCGTCTTGACTCGACTTCCACTTCCATTTCCATTCCTCCTTATCTTTTAGACTAATGGCGCTGAGCTTCACAACTAAAAAACAACAACAAATGAGTAAGAAGAAAAAATAAAAAATAATAAAAATAAAACCGAAGCAGTACTCGTCAAGAAAAAAAGGTCACAATTGCGGCGCTGTCAATCACCTTACGCCTTTAACCCTCGGGCATCTCCATTGAACCCTCTGTACTAGGCCTCAAAAAATCCAACTTTCGACTCAGTTCCAAGTTTTTTGGGATTATTTCGTCATTGATCGTGATGCGGTCGGGGGGGAATCTTGAACCCTAGCTGAAATTAGCCTTACCTTTAGCCTCCGCTTTAAGCTGAAGCTGTAGCTGTAGCTGCAGCGCTTACCCCGGCTATATCCCCATCTCAGGCACGTAATAAAAAAGACAAAATATAAATATCAATTAACGCGAAAAAAAATAAAGGTTAAAGCCAGCCTATTGACAGCGGAAACAGCGTACTGTTTATGAAGCCACTCATAATGCCAATAAAGCATTAAGATAGCGCCAGAAGGGACGATCTTTAAGTACCCTGTAAATAATAGCGTATGTAATTTAGAAAGGGATATTTATAAAGAAACCAATAAGAAGTAATGTAAATATTGGTGAATTTAGGAAACATTAGAATTTTGGAATCCTTAAAAAGGTGTAAAAAAAAAATTAACATTGCTTGCTAAATCTCAAAAATTTTATTGCATATTTTTAGACACCGTCTTGAGAGGATTTCAAAACTCTCGAGATTTTCGTAGTATTGTTTTCTTTATGAATACATTTTCTTGAATTTTTTTTAGAGAAATGTGTATATATTTTAATGAATAAAAGGAAATGAAAATGTGGTATACTTACTTATATTTTGTTTATAATTCTTATAATATATATGTTTTATGATTTATCCAGTTGTTGTTGATTTAAGAAATTAGCAAAGAATTTGTGTTTAGAACTTTAAAGTCTTTAATAAATTTTATATAAATAAAATAATTATAATTATAATTATAATTATATATATGCCTAAAATATTAATCTTTTTAAAGTATTTAACCCCCTACATAATCATGTGTTCCAGCAAATACTATTGTCTTATTTTTTTTTTTTTTTTTTATATAATATTTATTGGGTACATCATTTAGGCAACGTAATTTTCATCTATATCTATTATTAATTAACAATTTATATATAAAGTGTAGTGTCTTATTTATTAGTTTTCTAATTAAAGTTTTTAATAAATAGAAAAAGTAATGGTAAATCTATGCCTAAAATATAATCCTTTTATTTCAATATTCACCCCCTACGTAATCATGAGTACCAGCAAATACTCTTGCCTTGTTTCCTTATTAGTTTCTTTTTAATATTTACTTGGAAAAATACTCAAATGAATATATTGCCTTTGTATTTTGTTGTATTTATTTATTTATTCATTTATTTATTTATGTAAATAAATTTAGTATACAATAAAAAAACATAATAAATATAATAGGGGTTATTTCTCGTATATTTTTGTATAAATAATCCCTAAAAGTTCATGTGCACTCCCCTCTTCACACGTAAAATAAACTTTCCAAGCGCCAACTACTTACAGGGTATTGAAACTACTCTTGAGTAAAGTCCAACATGGAATTCTTGAGTGATAACAGCTGCCGAAAAAAAAAATATACTCCTCTAGGGCCTATTATCGAATGTTTCATGTTGTGTTGGAATTCTAATCGCAGCTCATAATCCTTATCAGTGGCAGCAGCAGCAGCAGCAGCAGCGCAGTCGTAGGTTTTATTTTCTTCTATTATTTTTCTTTTTTTTTCGGTGGCAGAGACGCTGACTGCGAACTGTTTTGTTTTTGTTTCTGTTTTTATTCCGCCCGATTGGTTGAGTAGTAAGTCGGGGGGTGAAAAGGGGGCGGTGGATCCTCGGGTTTTTTTCACACCTTTCGGGGCATTGATTCCGATCGTGAATCCGTCGATCGTAGCCCGTTATCATTGTTACCCGCTTTTGTTGCTGCATTTCATATTGTTATTATTGGGACGTGATCGGTTCTTTGTTTTGAAACTCATGTCCCAACAAAACACACATAAAATCACTTTGTTACCCCCTTTTGCTAATATCGACTTATACGTGTACATATTTCAAATACAGTGGGTGCTCTTTATGGGAGAATAATTATTTAATTAAATTTATAAAAGTTATAATTTTATTTTGTTGAAACAATATTATTTTATTGCTAGATTTCTCAGAGAAAAGGCTGAAACCCTATTCAATAAATTTATTTCTGGAACGAAATAATGATTTATACTTGCTAGACATATTTTTATTTATGAATACTCAAAGAAACAGCTATTAAATCATTTACTAGGCTTTAAAACAATGATTGATGATAAACAAAATATATAAATAAATGTAAAAATATTGTATTTTATTTTATTTATTTATATTCTGCTCGGCTCTAATGCAAAAAAGTAAAAATATTACATCATACCACAATATACGATAGTCCCTTCATGGGGTTATTTATTTTCTTTATTTTGAGTGAGGCGGGACCTTTGTAATAATTTTTGTAAAAATTATTTTATTGCGTTTTGTTCATCCCTTCGACATAGTTCTGTACTTGGAACTGAGAAATACTGTTTTTGCACAACCTTCTATATAGTGTAGTCATAGGGCAAAGTCTTCACTTCTGATACGATTCGTATATTTGTTGTCGAGGCTTCAACGCCGCGGCATCGTTGTCGTCTTTCTTTGTATACGATTTTGCTCATGTATTTAACTTGTTCATTGTTGTTACTGTTTTTTGTTTTCACTTATTTGTTGCTAAGTTGCCGGGCGTATTAATTCATTCTTTGGCCTGTTGTTGATTCTTACCAATCGGTGCTGCATCAGCTGGGTTTATCGAGCTTCTGTTTTGATACAGATGGTTGGGGATTTAATAAATGTTAAGGAGATGAGTAGCACTCACTATTTTGTTTACGTATAGCTGGGAGGGAGTGTACAGGTTATTTTTTGCATTCTATTTGCCCACTTAAAATATGCTTAAGGTGCGATAAACAAATTCAGGAAATCTTAAGTCGAACAGGTGTAGAGAAATTATAAATATTTACCATTTGTATTCATTACAAAATATATAATAATAATAATAACAGCCTTCATAAATTTGTGATTACAAGAATTTTAATTCCAGAATCGTTGTTTTTGACATTATGGAATATTAAATAATAATTCAGCCATAAAACCCGCTTTATGGCCACCTTAGTAAGCAGTAGTAAATTTAATAAATTAGAAAAAAAAATATTTTATGAGAAAAATCAAAGATTTATGGCCACCATAAATGACTAAAAGTCTTTGAAATCAACTTGAAATATCATGACCAAAAGTCATGATTTAAATCCATAAGAATCAGTGTTAGCCGACCAATATCTTGGGTGTATATATAACATGGCCTTAACTTATCGCAAGAAATTAAAACGTATTTACAATTTCAAACATTTGCGATAGACATTCTAACCGGCTTATGCCAATGCCCATGGTCTAAATATACTTATATATATAGACCCCTAAAAGCTAATCGCTAGATTGGCACAACGTATTAGGTTTTCATTGCTTCCGTTGATAAGTCGAAAATCCCCAGCTGAGAGAAGTCTCTACTGCCTTTTCTTGGCATTTTCCATAGCCCCTTTAGCGGCGATAAGAATCATATCGAAATGTTTAAGGTAAGATAAAGAAAAGGTTAATAAAACTAGTCGTCACAAGTTGTCGTTATATTGATCTTTGGACATTTGTTGCAAGTTGGGAACTTTGTCAGGTGAGTAAGTGTAAGCCGATATATTTAATTGATTAAGAGCAACACCTGCACAAAGTGCACAATATATATAAATACAAATCGATCGAAGTCTTACAGAAATCCATTCACTCAATCGGCCGAAGTTTACCCATATGTCGAGCTGATTCCCCCGGTTCGACTTTGATCCTCCAGTAATCGCTGACGTCGTAAGTGCTTAGGGGCAACAATGTGCAGCTAAATCAATAAATGTGTGTCATCTGTAAAAAAAAATATTGGCTTGAACAAAATATTAACTTGGAAAATTCCAAGCATGAATAATCCTTAAGTTAAACTTTAAAAACGAAAACATTTGTCTAGAAAAACGTTGACTTGTCATGAACCCTTAAGCATATTTTGGATTGGACTATAGACACGGCTGAGTGGTGGAAAATTCTACTATTTTTATGGCCTGTCTAGTGAGGTCAGTTACAGACCAGGTCTTTTTTTTCAGGTATATAATTTGAGGTACTTGACAATTGGTTTTAAGTGGGCCTAAAAGGTTTTTATGTGTTTTTTATACGGTTCCTGGAAGAAATATGTTAGTACTTTGTTAGAATACAAAGTAAGATCACTTAAAGGTATTAGAAAAATATGTTTTTCTTAAAATCCAAGCTCACTTTCGGTTAAGGAATGTATTGTATTGGAAATAAGTATGGGAAACATCAAATAAAATACGTTTCTTACGATTTTTTATTAATTTTAGAACTATTTGTAATATAACGAAATTTTTATTATACATTTGTTATATTTTAATGTATAACTACGAAATAAAAACAGAGAGAACACTGTTGAAAATGTGAAATAATTTGTAATTTAATACAAGTCGTATACTTAATATAATTTTAAATGCTATTTACCTGCGTATACTTAATAAATAAATTTTATTAGTAAATAATGATTATTAATTCAATATCTATACTTTAATGAAATTAGAATACTGATACTGAAAATGTTAAATAAAGCTTCTGACATTTCTTTATCAAAAGATCATTGAAATATCAATCATACTTGCCCATGGCGTATACGTAATATTAGCTAAGAATTTCGTTTTCTTGGCTAATTTCCATTTGCCCCCTATTTGTGTTTATATAATAATGTTAAGTAATTAATCAACAAGCTATTTGGCTCTCAATACGTGGTCATTATCTTTATAGCAGCCCGCTCGTTCCTATTCCCCCCGCCGCTTACTAAGAAATGTATACGACTGCCATAATTTAGATAACTTAAATGGTGAAAAATGTTGAATTTATCAGCCACCACCACACCATCATCGTGATAACGAAAAAAGGTGTTTAAGTAAAAGAAACAAAAAAAAAAAAGAAAGAAACCTGCAACCATGGCCAAGTGAAACCAACGAATTGGCCAAGAACAATTGCAATGAACTTCACCCGGTGGCCTTCAAAAAAATGGCCAAAGAAAGTGGAGTATTTCGGTTTCAAGTGGTGCTGCTGCAATCAGCAAAATTTGAAATACCACGAAAAAGAGGCCAAAACAATTGGAATTATTCGAGCGTGGTTAAAGTTCGGCCCCCATGGGGTTCTGCCAAAATGGCTAATTGATAGATTAACACGCGCTGATATCTGCAAGCCGATTAAAACCAGTTTATGGTTTCTCTAAGCAGGCAATAAAATCAATAATAAACAATCCAACCAACAAGTTGGAGCTTTTCAAAGTTTGTCCCGCGGTTGGGTTCTTGGGTTTTACAGCTAAGCTTTGAGCGATCAGCCAGTGTTAAGCAGGGGTTAATTTTTTGTTGCGCCCATTTTTGATTGATTTTTTACCAGAATGTATGTATGTATCTATAATGGTTCTTGATATTTTGGGTTTATCTTACAATATATCTGAATATTATTACATGTGTTTGTACGTTATTTTAAGTTAAGCAACTCTAAAAAGAGTTAAAAAATGTTTCTATGATTTTTTTATATGTTGGTATTTATTTATTTACATATTTCAAAAAAGGGTTAGCAAATATCTATCCTCCTTCAAAATCAGAAGAGTTTTTTTTAACGATATGCTTCGGCTCACATCAGATTTTTATTTTTATTTTCAGCTTTTTAAGCAGATACACAAATTTATTCATATTTAAGTAGATAAACATATAAAGCAAATTATGAGGTTCATATTGTTTAAATTTTAATAACAAAGGATCTGGCACTTCTGGTGTTTTACAAATTTTTTTCCTGAAGTAACTTCAAAATCAATTAATATAAATAATATTATCGAACGCATAATATGTAATAATTCAGTCCTAGACTTGTAGCGTTAGGAATTTCAATATTAATTAAAAACAAATACAAACACTAGTTTAATTTATAAATGAAAACTTTGCTTAAGTTAGTATATTTAGATTAAATAAGTTTAAGGTAAATAATTATAATAATTATAATTTAATAAAATATAAAGAGCATTTCTGACATACAATTTGTATTTTATAATAAATAAATTCTTGCATATAATAATATATAGGCGTAACTGTGGCTGGAGGCTAAGGTCCTTCGGCATATTTAAAAATTAGCTAGGGAAAATCTTACTGGTATCTAGAAAATTTCAAGGAAATGTTTTAAATAAATTTATTCTGTTTAATACATTTTTTTCAATAGGTTTTGCTTAAGATAAATCCATAAATTAGTTGATAAAGATTAAATAAGCTGGCTTAAAGTTGCTAATGCTAATCCAAAAGCTTTGAGCGCCATAATATATTTGAAGTTTTTGGGCTTTTCACAGTGCTGTGTAAGGCCTTCGGAGAGAGCTTTTTGTGGCCAGACGCTCTCTTACACTCTCTCGCTTTATTTTTGTTTTCCGTCCGCCGTTCGCTGTTGTCGTTTTGTCAAGCTTGAGTTGGCCAGTTAATTAATAACAAGAGCTCGGGAGCGATTTTCGATCTCAGAGTTGTTTTAGCCGCGTTGCCATTTGGACGTCGCCGCATTTTTCGCTCACCTTGCTTGCCACCTGCATTTTCGCGTCCTGACCGCAAAACGAAAAAGCCGCAAAATAAAGTAAACAACCCTCCTGCTTCGCCTCCTCCTCCGCCACCATCATCCACCCTGCCTCGCTTCGTTTTTGGCCAATTGCAAAAAAGTTGGTCTACAGTGAAACGTGAAATCTCTTATTTTAACTTTGCCGAACAACAAAGACAACAACAAAAGACAGAAAAAAAAATAAAATTAAATATCTCTGTGCTCCGTTCGAGGCGTATATTTCTTTCAATTTTATTTTTTTGCGGTAAGTTGCGTTTACATTATGCTCCATAGAAAGCAGAGTTTTTGGGCATTGTATTTGTAGATATACATCTATTTTTTGCCTATTTTTTTTTTTTTATTTTTTTACTTTTGGGCAGTGCGCATGCGCAGCTACGTTGACACACTTTCTGACTTCACCAGGCCTGTCTGTCTGCCTCCGTTTGCTTGCCTGCCACAAGGCAACTTGCGGCGCTCTAGCTTTTGGCCATAAAAACAATTACCACTTGCTTTGCCTGCTGCTGCTGCTGACGTTTGCTGCATTTCGTCAGCGCGTGCTGGCCCCGTAATAACCGAAAAGCCCCTCCCCAAAAAAAGAGATTTCAGTGTAATAAACCCAGGCGTTCATAATACCCATAACTCACAGATCCACGGTAGCCGATCATATCTTTTCGGGGTTGAGTTAAGTGGAAATCACCTGAGGCAGATGCGGGCGGCTGGGAAATTACACCACCACCATTTGAGTGTGTGAAAATGTGTGTTATGTTGTGTTAAATGAGTCATTTTCATGAGTGTAAAAAAAAAATAATAATGGCTCTAAATTGTATTGCATTTTGAGGCAGAAGAGTGAGCTTTAAATTGTTGAAAGGGTTACCTATTATTGTGGAGGTGTCATCTTGAATGGCAGAGGTGACATTTAATGAGGTAAAGCCATTTTTGGTTATTTGAAACTGTTATTATAATGAGGTTTAAATAATTGCATGCTTTAATTTATTTTTGGGGTTAGTTGAGGTGGTTTTAGATGAAATAAAAGAAACAAAATTAAATAAGGCAAAGCCATTGTTTGTTATTTGAAACTATTATTATAATGTGGTTTTAATAAATGTATTCTTAAATTTATTTTTAGGGTAAGTGGAGGTGGTTTTAGATGAAATAAAGGAAATATAATTAAATGGGTAGAAGCTTGGAAAGTTAAATTAAATATGTTGACAAAACTGAGCTAACAAACAATGCAGGAATTTAATAAATAAACTTTTAATGAAGGTTTAAGAACAATTTTATTAAGATTTATATTAAATAAAGATAATATAGTGATCCTACTCTATAGAGTCGTGAGTAAATAGAGTTTAAAATGAACATTTTTGTGGGATTTAAATGGGTTTCTTTTTTGCTAGAGATATTTCATTGAAATATGTATTTATTGGTCTAATTTTATGAATTACAAAATTACTGACAATATTATTATTAATATATTAAGAGCTGTGTTTTGTTTGAAATTAAGTAAATGACTTTTATCCAAAGTTTTGGATAGTTCTTAGTTCAACTGTAATTTAAAATTGCAGCTAAATAAAATACAAATCTATTATAATATCCCCCCTTTGTATATAGCTTCTTTTTAAATAATTACTAAATGAATTGATCTGAAACTCTCGTTAGCTTTGGCAAAGGGCTTGTCCTTGCTGTTCCACTTATCGTGGCTTTGGCTGTCAACCCTATATACCCTTAATGCATGCAAATGTAACACCCAATTGAAATGCAAATTAACCCATCATAGAGCCGTCTCATTCGCACCCTGCAGTTGCCTCGTTTTTGTTTTAATTTGGATCGATTCGCGGGATCGTCGGTCGTCGTCGCAGTTCATAAATATTTCAGACACCAATCAGCCGAGTCACTGGGCAATGAAAACATTTGCTCTATAGGGTGTTTTTATTTTATTTATTTTTTTTTTTTAATTATTTCCCTTAGTTTACTTATCTAGGCTTTAGGTATTTTGCTATTTGGTTAACTTATTTGAGGCCTATTTGGGTATTGCAAACAATCGAGAATTCTATTTCCACATACGTGTTACCAAAGTGACCTTGCCGATCGCAACGAAGAGTCACCGAGAAATAAGTGAACTCAAAACCAGTTTAACTTCTTTTTTTGGGGTGAGCATGTGTGTGGGCACAAAATTTACCCAAATTGTTAACATTTTGTCAAGTGAAGGATGCCCGAAAGACTTGCGAAAAATACAAAAAGCCGTTATTGAATCTGGAAATTTACATATTTTTCTGAATAACCAAGACAGCAAGCAAGCAGTAGCAGAGTAGAAGTCGACTTGGATTGTACTTGGAACTGAAGGCGATTTTTTATAGCAGCCGCTCCGGGCGATCAAGTCGCTTGATTTTGGCATTGTGAAAGAAACTGAAACCGGCTATTCCTGCTTCTATAGAATGATACGCCGAGTGCGAGTGTTATTTATTTATATATATTTATTTCTTTTTTTGCCTCTGACTAGCCGGTTTAGTGGGTGGTGAGTCAAAGAATTTTTTGGGGTGCTTGTAATGATATATGTTACATGGGTGTAAGTTTTGGGACTGCAAGTTATGCAGTTATTGGCAGAGGTTGTCCTAGATTAAGATTTCGAAATTAGTTTGCTCTGAGAGTGCCTAAATATATATTGGATGCAATTCTAGATTTTTTTTACCACAGTTTTCTTGAATTAAAATAATATTTTATGGCATATATTTGTTGCTAAATTTATTTAGAAAAACTTATAGAATCCAATCATTTTCATTTAATTAACCGCTTTATTTTTATAATTTTGTGTATACTATGTAAATATTCCATACATCTTTCACCTTATTAATATTAAAACCTTAGCTTGTCATTACCTTAAACCTGTTTTTCCACATGCAATAATTGCTTATAATTCTTAGTTGCTTGGAATAATAAAAACTCGGATAAATAATTAGCATTCTAACTATATATAGAATCATTACATTTTTTATTGCAGCCCCGACATTTAGTTAACCATTCTTTAACAATCTTAATAGCAAAAAAAATATGTAATTACCTAATAAACAATTCAAATAAATCTTCAAAACATTTTCACATAATCAGCTATATCTGATTTTAATAAATAACAACACCAACTAATAGTTAAAGCAAATGTACATGACTTCCAATGGCTGTAATTTCGATATGTTCAATGACTGTAATTCCGGATATTAATGCCATAAATGCTACATTATTTTAATGGATACATTTTCATACAAGCAGATCAGTTTCAATTGCTCCATCATATTTAATGGTTAACAAAATTTTTTATTTGGTGTATTTTTAAATGAAAAGAAAGCAAAAAAGGCATGAAATTTAGCTAGAAGAAAATCAAGTGAAAAAGATATCTTAAAATTAAATAGGTTATTTTTTTACCTTAATTCTGGAATGTCCCCAGCCTTTCAGATAATTGATCCCACTTTGCATATCGTGTTTAATCACTTTCGTTGATTGCCTTCTAACCGGCTAATTGCTATAGAATCGCATACATCCCAGTAGACTTTGAAAAAAATAATATTAATATTCAAGACACGTTATATGTATATGTACATTAGACTTTTGATCCCAGCTGACATTGTACGTCGTACATATATTCATTATAAATAAACGGGATTGACCCATTTAGCAGTCAGGGGCGAATCTGAGCTGTAAAAATATATTTGCTTGATCATCTAGTCTATTGATCCATTGTCTAAGTGTTCCAGTTTCAATTAGCTATTCAAAGAGGTTACTTGATTAATTGTACAGGCAAGTCTTGTCCACATTAATTGTTCTTATACTCCTATGGGGTATAATTATTTGCTAAACACGTTTGTAATCTGATTTTCAGATGCATAAATTAATAATTCATTAGATAATCTTGTTGCTTTCACATTAAATCAATCAACTAGATATTTATTACTATCGATTAACGGCATCTTAAATATACTCCAGAGTGTATTTAATGCTTCGTATTTAAGTTTTTTCGATATTTTCCTTTGCCAGACCGCAAAGACTTGCTTCGTCATCTATTGTAAAAAGTAAAAAGAGCTGAAAAAAAGGAGACAAAAACTGCAATTTGCATTTAATAGCAAGCTCGTTGAGTATTTGGTATTGATCATTTTTCATATGACTTGTTTATTAATGCATATCATGTTGGCTTTATTTCTAAGTGCATTTCAAATTTAATGGCCGCATTGTTTCGCTTTATTTTTATTTATTTGCAGTAGCAGTTAACTTGAAATTGATTGGACAGCTGCGTGGTTTGTTTTCGGGATTATATCTGTAGGCGCTAATCTATATACACACTAATCGCATGTTTATATGGGTGGACATAACCCGATTAGACTTTCAAAGACTGAATTTAAATCCGAAATCGTTGCCGGGCCGTTTGCAAGTTCCTTTGTTCTCCATTCTTTTGTTTGCCGATACCAGTTATCAGCTTCTTTTCACTGGCATTATACTCGCCCTCAGATTGATAGCTAAATATATACATATATATACAGACTCAGACTAATTGCACTTCGCCTTATGAGTCCACAATTTCCGGAAACAAAACAAAGCAAAAAAAGTAGCTCCATTTCAATTCGGTTGGAACAAGCGAAAGGCCACAAAAGTTCAGCGGATTCAGTTCAGTGGAAATACGAGTACAATACAATTATTGAGGTAGGCAGAGTTGAGCCATATAATGCCAGTTTTTAATGGTGTATCTCTGGATATGGGTAGAGTAGGTAATTATATGCTTACGTCAGACTTTGATCGGCGGCTGGAAGTTTTCTGAATCTGCTGGAAATAACATCCGGCAGATCGGCAGCCCCCACACTTTGTTGGGGTTATAAAAAGTTAACAGGGTTCATCGTCGAGTTTTTAAAACACTGGCTAATTAATTAAATACTAGCTGAGATTTTTAAAGTCTTTCCTGATTGTAATTGAAATTGTGTAAATGCAATTTTTCCGTTAAAAAGTAAATATTAACACTCATCAGTGGAATTTGACTAAATAAACAAATTGGTGACAACAGTTTGCAAATAATAATATTGCAAAAATTATTACAAAAGCATTTGTAATTGAATAGTTGTTAAAAGGTTTTAAGACTTTCCTGTTTTTTATGGAAATTGTTTGCCTACACGTATAGAAACAAGTTAAAAAGCTACAGTTAGAGAGAGAGTTATTCCTGACCCAATAGGGTATGGTATTCTTTATTAATGATATGATATATCGCCAAAAATATTGCTTTATATCAATATATCCAAAATATCATAAAGATTGATATATCCAAATTGTTTAGTATAAAAGAATCATGCATTTGAAGTTAATATATCGATATTATCGATATTTTGGAAAACTGTAATATTTGTTTTTAATATTTTTTCTAACAAAACTATTTTAAACCAAGCCGAGGCTCTTTATTGGCAGAATTCGATATATCAGACAGAATATATATTTCTTGCGCATGTATCGCAACCAACGTCACATATCGATACAGTATAAATATATCGATATTTTCTGCCATCCCTAAACAGGAACTATATACCGGTTGTTAAGTTCTGAATTTACAATAACTCTCGTATTTTATAGATCATTTAAAGGACCTTGCAATATTAAAAAACTGCGATTCTTTTAAAGTAAATTTCCTTCCCTTAATTCCAAGAATATTTAGCTTTCGCTTTCAGTGGAAATATTTCAACCATTAAACCCGTTTATAAGGGTTCAAGTTCATTCGAAAGGAATCGCAACTGCAATTAACTTTAAGTCCTCTCCATGTTCAACCCATATATAAAAACTTGTATAAAGACAATAACCTGATTCAATGAATGCTGAATCACCATGAGTTCGCTTCGTTCCCACAGTGACTAAAATTAAATACGAGACAGCCTAAGTGGCGAGACGCTAAGAGAATAATTTAAAGTTTAAATTTTAAACTTACTGATCAAAGATCAGTTCCTGGTAATTGGCACCTAGTCGATACTCGCCTGATGAGGCGATAAAAACCAAAACAGGGAACAATGTTTTGTGTCAAGCTAACTCTAGATTTTTAGAGGGCCTGTGATAAACAAATTAGCTTGAATGGCGGAAAAACCTTAAGTAAATTGCCCAAGTTGATGATATTTTTATTCAAGTAATTTTTGCGCATTACAACTTGATATTAACCTTTTTTTTAGAGCAATTTACTTGACATTTTGCATGCGGGTAATTGGCCATTACGTGACTCACGTGAAACCTGTGTCGAGAAAAACTGTCTCAAAACTAAGATTACTATACACCTAGTTGTTATAGTTTTGTTATTTTTCTTTTTGGCATGTCACACCCAAATTTTCTGTGTATTATTTAATTGGATTTTACAACACCCGTAGAGAGGATTGACCAAGAAATTAGTATGCGCATAACTTTATGGGCTGTTGAACTCCACAGCGAAGCACAAAGGCCCAAAGTAAATAAGAGGCATAAATTACCCAAGATTCATTGACGAAATTTCTGGAAGTCAACGAAAAAATCATAAAGTCACATATAAAGCCAGAGCCGCCACACATTGCCAGAATGACAAAAAACAGAAAAGACCAACGTTGGTTTTTTTCTTTTTTGTATTTTTGTCTCCAATTTAATGTATCCACCAATCTCTGCAATTGGCCTTGACTTTTACCTTCATTCGCAGCGGCGGCGGCGTTGACCACTATCAAAAAAACTTACTAATTGCTTTGGATCACAAAAGCGGCCGTAAATCAGATTTAATGGTCAGCATTTTGCACTACACTTTGGCCAGTTCAACCAGATTCTGTAACTTCTCGATCTCACGTCCGAGTTTCTTTTTCTTTTTTTTTTTTGTATGATTGCCATTGTCAAGTCCTTCATGACAGGGCATAGATCACCACCGCCGGCTCACAGTTGCTACGTCATCGTGTGTATTTTTTATAGCGATTTTTCGTTTCTTTTTATTTTGATTTTTTCGATTTTGTTTTGCTAGCCAAGGTGTTGCCAAGTCGTCTGCGAGCCAAAGGGGCGGCGCGCACGTTTCGGCTTAGGTAGACAACAAAAAAGATGTAAAACTAAAATAAAATAGACAGGAAGTGAGTGTGTTAACATACTGAACAACGGAGACCCTTAAAATATATTTAAATTAAATATAAATATAAGGTGAATACAATTTATTTTGTGTTATGAATAAAAAGGTATCTAAAACCTGGCAAGAAGAGGGTTCTTATACCCAATATCCATAGGGTATATAACAGACCCCATAACGTACATAAATTTTTCATAAACATCACCAGGCGAGTCGATTTAGCCATTTTCGTATTTTTGTCCTTATCAAATAATATGTCTCAGAGACTACATACAAAATAAGGTGACAATAGTAGTGTCTTGTATAGATTATGTTGTTTTATTGTTTTTATGTTTAGGTTTTATTATTTTGTTATATGTTTATGTTAGTTTTTAAGCTTGTATATTAAATCAATTTGAGTATAAGCTTCTTAGAGTTTTATTGTCTCAATATTTTAGATTTAAAGTGTTCTCTAAATAATTTATATATAGATTAATAATTTTAATAATTTAAATGTATCTAAAATTATTCTCTACTAAAAGTTAAGGCTGTAGATTTTATTTAGCTTACATTATAATTATATAAAATTATTTTCTATTAAAAGTTATCTTAAATTATAATTATAGTTATTAATACCCTAATTAAACCGATTTCGCATTCGTGTCTCTTGAATGCCATTTTAATATTAAATTTAAAAATAAATAAGTACCGTGACCCCAACACACTAGTTCTGATGGCTTTTGACAGATGACCTGCGAAGTGTTCCTAGCACCCTGACCGAATTGCGTTAACCTTTGCGGTGAGGGTATCCACATCCACATCCACATATACAACCATCGAATTTAGCCATCGAACGCACGTTGTGCGACCAGTTTTGGGCACTATTGTCTATGCTATCTATCTGTCTATCGGCGGGGTAAAGTTTCTATAAAAATTAACCTGTTTGGTCCGGCGGCTTATTCTTCCGTTGTGGCGATTTTGCGGCGACTTTGGCTAATGAAGATCAGCTCATTGAGTCATACATAAAGTCGACACACGACAAGAAATTTTATTTAAACCTTTCACTATTTTAAAATGATGTTTAAACATAATTTTTATATTAATTTAATATATAAAAAAATTTAATTTGAAATCACTGAAAGATAAACGAGATAAATATTTTATAGGAAATAAGATTTAAGTTGACCCTCATTCAATGTCAATATTTTTGTCGGGTGTAGCGTCTATAGATATATATGTATATATATACTTTGGACAGTTTCCATTGGAGCAAGGCATTGAACTGTTGCCGCTTTTGCTTTGGCTCTTGCTTTCGGCCAAGCTGCGGAAGTAACCCAGTTGTGCCAATCGCTTTGAGGAAACGCTTGCCAAACCACTCAAAATGTTCGAGTCGAGTCTGAAACAATTTTATTCTCGTTTGCAGCTTGAGCCGGTGAACACCTTAGTCGGAGATCACGGATAACAGATCGCAGATCACATAGATCCCAGGTAGAACACTATTATCATCATGGGCAAGGCGGAGTGCATTAGCTACGATGACCAGAAGGTGCCCTACATTGATCTGGGCTCGGCTCAGATCCGGATGGACAAGGATCAGGCCCCAGAGTGGGCACTGAAGAAGGCACAGGACGAGCTGAGAGAGTTGCCCGGCGTCAAGGAGCAGGCGATCAAGGAGCTCAGGGAACTTATTCAGAGTGAGTGAAGGAGCACTAAAACTTAACTATTTGAGGTTTTTAATTAATGTATACACTTTTATAGATGAAAAGTACCTGAATCTGCCGCTGGATGATGAGTACATGATGATGTTCCTGCGTCCTTGCCATTACTATCCAGAGAGTGCCTTGAAAAGGGTAAGTTTTAAGACTGGAAAATATTGAAAATACTTGGCTTTACATTTAAATATAAAAAGAAATTAAGAAATAACTAGGATTCTATTTTTAATATATATAAGCTCTCGGTACCCTTTGTAAAAATTGAGTTTAGTATTTAAATATAAATTTAAAATACTAAAATTCTAGTTTAGTATTTTAATATAAGTCTTAAATACTAAACTGAGTTTATATTTAATTGAAATAGCAAATAAGATGTTAAAAGCAGTTGTTTTGCTGCTTAAAGTGTAATATATTTTCATTTTAAAACGCTCCTAAACGTTGAATTCCTTTTAAACTTTTAACCATCAATTTAACCTCTAATACCCTTTAACCTTTAATACTTTCAGCTCAAGAATTTCTATCACATGAAGCTGAAGTATGGCATTGCTTGCGAGAATATTGTTCCCGCCAAATTGCGTAATGTTTTTGAGGCAAATATTCTGAATTTGTTGCCCCAGAGAGATCAACATGGTCGCCGCCTCTTGGTGTTGGAAGCTGGCAGTAAGATCAGAGTTTATCTATTAACAAAACAAATACAAATCCTAATGTTAATTTTTATTCCAGAAAAATGGAAGCCCTCCCAGGTGCCCTTGGTGGATCTGTTCCGTGGCATTCAGTTGACCGTTTTGGGTTCCATGGTGGAGCCTTATTCACAAATTTGCGGCGCAGTGGTGATCATCGATATGGAGGGTAATTGTGTTTAAAAAAAAAAATTATACAACGTTCGTTAAATGTTTATGGAGCTGGCTTAATATTATCTTGCAGGTCTGCCACTTAGCCACATTACGCAATTCACACCGTCATTTGCCGCCATGCTGTTGGATTATATTCAGGAATGCATATGCATGCGATTGAAGGGGGTTCACATTGTGAATAACTCGTATATATTCAATATGCTCTTTGCCATATTCAAGCCATTCATTCGTGAAAAGCTGCGCAAGAGGGTAAGTTACCAGTACAGGTAGTATAAATATTGTTAAATTATTAATTAAATATATATTCTATTTGTTAGATCTTCTTCCATGGAAAGGATTACAAGTCCTTGATCTCTCACATTGAGGCCAGTGCCTTGCCGCCCAAATATGGTGGTACTGCCACCTGGGAACTGCCGCCTGGCAAACTTCTGGGCGAATTCTTTGAATGCTATTCCAAGGACTATGAAAGTAAGACCTAGCAACCTAATTTCTTTTTCAATTTATTTATATTTCTTTCCCTTTTCAGTGGCTGACAGCTATGGCTACACTGAGGGCTATAAAATGAAGAAGTAATAGTTGAAGCAATCCTGTATACTGTCCCCTCCAAATCCAAGCCCAAGTCCTTTCCCTATTCGATTCGTATTTTAGTCACTTAAGTTGGGTCATTTGTGATATTGCAAATATTGTCGTACTTTAAGTCTTAGTCTCTTTGCCTCTAAATTTAAGATTCCGAAAGAAAAAAAAAACAAAGCACAAAGATTGGCAAATTCATGATCAAAGTTAAGATTTTGATTGGGGGTTTCTAAGCATTACATTTTATACTATATATGTTACATATCTACTATATATTTTCTATAATTGTTATTGAGATATTAAAGAGATGTAAACATTTGTTGATAAAAACTTAAGAACGTTTTTCTCTAATTATTATCAGCACTGAAAAGCCTCTATGTTATTTAGATTAGAATTCCCAATAGGGTTTCGACTAGGATTGTATATTGAGAATAAAAATCGATATATGACGAAGAGAATATCGCACTTATTATGATATCGAAAATATCGTAGAGCTTATATATCGAAGTATAGAAAGAAATCGCATTTAAGGTTAAACTTCAAACATTTTTGTTAACCTCTTAATAATAATTTCCATCAATGATAGTTTAAACTTATTTAAGGCTCCTCTTTGGCTCATGGAATTTGGTCCGATATATTAAACATCATATCGATACATGGCAACGTTAAAATATCGATATCTCATCGTTAAATCGATATTTTCAGGCATCACTAGTGAAGATACAACCTGGTTTCAACCGTACTTTTCAAACTAGCTCTATGTCCTTAACAATATCTTAGATTGTTTTTGTTATCATCAGGTTCTGGTTTATTTTTTGTTTCAAACATAGTAAATCCCCCAAAAGAAATTCACAAAGTTTATATAAAATATTTAATTTGACACACTCTATTGGTCAAGAAAACAATTTAAATACAAAACATATTTAACAACTAGGGAATGTAAAAAGAGTATTCGTTAGCTAAGCGAAGATGGACTTCGGGGCTATCTAATCTTTGGCATAGGCACGGGTAATGGTTGGAATTTCGTTGGATGTTTTTTCTTTTTTTTGGAGTGTCACTAAACTAGGTACTAAGTCTAAAGCACTAGGACGGCTTAACTAGCTAGACAGATGGCCGGGATAATCCCAGAGATTATCCACCATTTAATCCTGTTTATTATCGCTGAGGGCTGTGGACGCGGTGGCCACACTCTCGCCCGTCTGCGACTTAATGATGACCGCCGGCTTTCGTTCTTTTTCGAGGAGCGGAGAACTGTCCGGTGAACCCTTGGCACCCTTCTCGCCGCCGGCCAAATTGGAGGAGGCGACCTTGGCCTTGAGCTCTTCGGCACTGGAGAACTGGGAGCGACTCTTGAACTGACCATTGCTTTTGCCCTGGGTCTTCAGCTCGTACCGATGACTGCGGCACCAGGACATCAGGTGCATCACGGGTGCCCAGCACAGCAGGATCAGTCCGACGGCCAGGCAAACTCCGGCGAATATTTGTCCTGACATCAGGACAATCGGGAGCACCTTCAACTGATCGGCCATTTCCGGGGTGATCCTCACCTTTTGCTCGAACCAAATGAGCGGAAAGAATATCTTGGGAATGTCCGAGTACAGACTTATTCCATCGATGGGCTCCACCAGCATGTTTACTTGGAATCGGGCTGCCACTTCAAGGGGAATTCCCGTCGTGGGCTCCACCACCATGTAGAATTCGTGATCCTCCTGTCGGGGATTCATTCCTTCCACCTGGTCCACATAGTATTGATCTCCGTTGAAGAAATGTGGATAGGACATGAAGACGGGCGATCCGAAGCGACACGAGCTGATGTTCATGACGCCCGAGGGAACGCATTCACCGCCACAATAGCAAAGGTTCTCCGGATACTGAGTGCCTGGAGGGATATTAAAAATAATTAATCATTTTGAATAAAATAACCAACTAAATCCCACCACAAACTTACCATTATCCACCGAACGTGGACCTCCAGAGAACTTAAGTCCCTCCAAGCCCTCCACATCCACCGTTTCCACATAATCCAACGGAACTGTGCGACACATGTCCGGCGTAAAGAGGCCCACACTATCGCCTGGCCTGAGATGCTGTGGCTGGAACTCTCCGGCAGATCCATTGGTCATGCCACAGTACGAGGAAAAGAAGCCGGTGTGGTTCACATAATTCCACGAGCTCATCTGGCCCAACTTGGCCAAATGATCCTCACCCGTGAAGACATTGAACACACCCGTGAGATCTGCACTGCCATTTCGTGTATAAAACCAACCGAACTTGTCGAAGGGCACCTTAACATCGTCCCCGAAAATGGGCATGGCCATGGCCACATCGATCATGGCATCACTGTAGCCGGTGAACAGCAGTTCGTCGACCGTCTTCTGGACGGACATCTCGGCGCCGTACATCTTGAGGCCCACATCGACCATGGCCCGCTTCACTCCCGGCCAGTGCTTGGCCGTGGCAGCTGCAGACTGAAATGGTAAACAATTTCATATTATTATTAGAATCAAGTTCGAACTAATTAAATATTTTTATTCACCAGAGCCACCGCATTGAGGGTAATTATCTCATCGTCCAAGCTTCCGTTGCTGCCCTCCGCATCGAAGTAGAAAAAACTACGCCGGCGATAGCTTACGGATGCATTTTCCGGATGCCAGGCGATGTCCACCTTGTCGGGTCGTTCGGTAAATCGATATGGACCCACCTGCTGCATAATGGGTTTGGTGGAGAAGTTGCCATAATCCTCCGGATTCGTCCAGTTATAGAGGTAGATGTCCAGACTTAGGTCCAGCGGCGGACTCTTCCAGTTGTCGTAGACACGTGTGTCGGGTGCCAGCGCCATTTCCTGTCAAAGCATAGATTTCCCAATTGGGCTTAATTTAAAAAATCTCAACGAGTTTCCCTCGATCTTTGGCTCGCGTCAATTGGAGGCGGCTGCTTTTCCTTTGACTCCCGCCTAATCGAATGCAGCTGTCCAATCATCCAAGTGGACTAACACATGGCTGAACCGGAATATGATCTTGAACCTGGACTGGAATTGTCTATTGGGGGAATTATATTAAAGAAGTACTGGAAACTGTTTAATTTATAAAGCAAAAAACCGTTTAAATTTCAGATAATATATTTGGAATGACGAGGTTTTTCTCAAGTCAGAAAGACAGCTTAGCTAATAATTATATTGCCACTTTCTGGGTCCTTGATTAACGTATAATTTAGAAGTAACATCCCTTAAATTTAACCCCTTATTTATTTTAAATGTTAATTCAATTATATAATACTCTAAAAATAGTATAATTTCCTAGCAGAAACCCCTGTCAATGGCGGGAATTACCTTCTGCATGATCCAATCGAAGAGGTCCACCCAGAACATTCCGCACAATATGCCAAACAGTCCCAGGCAGAAGCCAAAAATGCCGGTAATTAACTTGCGATTGCTCTTCTGGCCCCACATGGCGCTGTTTTGCGTTGGCATGGCTCACGGTTCGCGATTCCCGGCTCCCTGCTCCCGGCTCACGCTGTGTGTAATGGTCTCTGTAATGATATGCAAGTTAATAATAATACAATACAACATGGGAACAGCACAAACAGGCTCAAGTTCAATGACTAATATAGAATTCGGGCAAAAAACAAAAAAGAGAATACGAAAATAGACGATATGGATATACTGTTTAGAGTAGGGCAGGAATAACGTTCAGTGACAGGCAAAATAAATAAACAAACAGCAGCTGCATATTATTTGTTTTATCTATCATAGAGTCTATTAGCTTATAAGCTTTTACTAACTTGTATTTATTATGGATTTATTTAGGATTTATATTATGATTAATACTTGTTATTTTGATTATTTCCTAACGTTTCTTAATTTTTAATAGGAAATTACTAACTTGGTCAGCTTTTTCACAGCTTTATAAATTAAAAGAACCAAAACTGATTACCAAATTTTGTTAATATATCTTAAATATATATTATTTATATATTTTGGTTAAATAAAATAAGTAATACTTCGAATTTTTCTGAATTAATTTTGGTTAAGATAAATTATGTTCAATACAGAAAAATCTATTTAATTTTGTATGGTTATCTTTTGAAGTTTTAGTTTTTATATTAAATGTATTAAACCTTAATTTTAGTTTAATCCCTAACTTAACTTCCACTAACTTTAATTCAGCAACTAAATAGCTAGCCTACTTTTGGGGCTCAAAAGCAATGTACAAAAACAACAAATAAATAATGTAAAATCACCGGGCAGATCTTTATTTACATAAGTACGTACATACATATTAAATGTATTGTAAATAATATTGACACAAGTAACGAGAACAAAGAAAGTGTCCAACAATGAATCAAAGATAATAAGAAATATAGAATGCTCAAAGTGCAGTCACGTTATTTAGTGACAAATTCCCTTTACCGTCTATTTTTATCAATATAATTGAATCAATTTAAGCAAAGCGTGACTCTGAATTGCTGTTTACACCGATGTAGAATGCGAGAATAATGTGCCAGCAAGCGCGTCATATAAGTACATATAAAAACTATATAATCGGATCCCATTGCAGTGGTGATAATTACAACAATTCCCATAACACTCTCTGACTTGGTGTTTTTTTTAATTAGTTATGATAGTCGCGGGTCGGTTGGGACTTCAATATGCAATTGAATTGTGCTTTCACATGGAATACGCAGAAGCTATATAATTAAGGATAAGGACGATTTATTATAAGATTAAAAACAACTTTAATAAACACGTGACTATTAAATAATTTAATCTCAGTCGGTAATCACGCTTCTATTTTCAGAAAGAAATCGAACTATTACTTGGTTTAGTCAAATTTTTGATTAACCAAAGGATACTTGTAACTATTGTTAGGATTTTTCCTGTTAAAAATGTTATTTAAAGGAATTTAACACAATTTTGATATCAGTTTCAGTTCTTTAAACTTATAAGCCCTTAAACAATTACTTTTAAGGATGACAAGTGCGCAAAGTAAGTTCCAGGATTTATTTACGGTAGATATATAGACTTTAGTAGTTTATTCTTATGTGAAATACAATTTCCAGAATCTTCTCAGTAAAATATCATTGATATATATAAATATATATTTAATATATTTAACATAAAATTCCCCATAGCCTGTTTCGACTGTAGACCGATAAGCTTATTCTGAACCTCTAGGTGAACAGACCCATGAGGAAGACATCGTAGATAATTGAGGAAATTGAACTGCACTGCACTTATCGCTTATCAAAAAACCATCATCGCCAGACAATTATGCGACCCATCAGTACAGAGTTCCCATCACCTTATGTATATCGGCATAGAAAAATCTACAAAATTCAGATATATGCGGGGGTACATATGTCCGAAGAAGCGCTCGCATCTCTGCGATATATCGTCATAATTGAGTCTATCAATTGACCCCGCTGTGAGCTGTGAGGTTGGGTCTTTGACACTTTCCGTTATTGCACATGAATACGAATACGATTCTATATATATATACACCATCATATATAATGCTGATTCGGGAGCGTGTCAGCTCAGTTCTTGTGTCGGGTAAATTGATATGATTATGTCTTTTGAATGATGAATGACTGTCGTGGGGCATGTGTCGGCGCCTTTTTATTGTCTTGACAATTGTGGTCACAGTGAGTTTTAATTGGAGTGGACATTGGACAACAGGTGCATCTGGTAGAGTTCATCCCCACATTTCTAAGTTGATTCAATTAGATCAAGAGCGGGCAAAAGCCCAAGAGATTCCATCACATTCACATTCACATTCACATTTATCCACCCACCGCCATCACTGAATAATTGCCTTCAATTAAGTTTTCAAAATTTCCGGCAGACCGAGATATTTCATTCATTATTAAATTTAACAGGCGTGTGGGTCTTCCTTCCACTCAAGACTGTTGATCTTTCTTATTAACATTTTGCCTGAAAGCACTGAACGCTTTATGAATATTCTATGCAAATTTAAAAAGAACACTGAACTCAATAATAAAACCAAAGTGAAAGTGAGCTTATTGCTTAAGTTGCAAGGGACTCGTAAGCCATTAAGCTAAAAAATGCAAGTTCGTAGAAAATTAAGTGAGGTGCATTGTTGGGATAGGAACTAAGCACTTAGTAATTAGTAAAGGCACTTACTATAACGATTTACTCACATATCAGCTTTAGCTAGTCTTAACTGTGTTTGAGAACCTGATATTTAGAGATCTCATCTCATAACACCTGCTCAGATTTTTCCGCTAGATCCCAATCTTGACCGCAAACTCTGGCATTGAGAGGCGCCACCACAAATCGTAGCAGATTCGACGCAGTTTGTGTAAAAAGAGAACATCAAAATACAAATGCATTTTGCTTGGACGAGTTCTTTGATAATGAGCTATCGCCATGCAATTGCATACTCGCAACCTTCAACTGCGGAAATACTCGCGACGAAACAAAACAAAAAAACTATAAATAAAGTATTGGTTTTGGTTCATTTTCAAACACAAAGTGTTTGCTCCGATGGGCGTGCGAATTCGAAAATAAATTTGGTATTTAAGTAGGCACACGCAACGCAAATTACAGGTCTTAGTTCAAATGGAGTGGAACTGTTGGACTAACACGGTCTGTAATTTATCAATCAGTCATCCCTCAAAGCTGACTCACAGTAAGCATTATAAATGGCTGTCGATTTGAACAAATTTATATTTTGTGAAATATTTGAACAACTATGAGGACTCTTTTGTATCCTATTTGTTATCTGAGCCTTTTCTCATGGAGGGAAACAAGAGTTAATTATTTTTTATGTTTCTTAAGCAACCTTTAGTTGCAAGCGTGCTGTATGCTGGGCCTTTCCTCTGAGTCCCTTACTAAGAAGAGGAAGCTGCAGAGTTTTCGAAGGACCGAAAATGGTACATCCGGCTCGAAGGACCAAAATGTAAAGAAAAAGTTAAAAGGCTATTTTTTTGTAAAAAACTGAACACAAAAAAATTAAGTAAAAGAGATATTATTACTTGCGACAACTTAATTAATCAACAGAGTATCGACGAGATCCAGTGAGCCATCAACTTTTAAATATGCATGCAAGTGCAATTAATTCGATAAACTCGAATCACATTCTAACGGATCGAATGAGTAATTTGTTGTCGTACAACTGTTTCCATTGATGATTTATGTATATCCCTAATTAGCAAGACACTTTTATTAGCTTAAAGGGTTCCCAAACAAACAATAATTCAACGGGTAGAAAGAAAACTCGTGCTGCTGTTACTCAGCTGTTTAGTTCTGAGACCGCATTGTTTTGCACTGCCACAAAGAAAATATATAAATGTATGTAAATTTTACATTGTTTAATCGAAATAAGGCCTGAGAACTCTGTGCAACAATTCTTCATTGCTTTTATTGAACAGCGACTTGCACTTAAGCCGCCCAACGGGGCGTATACATAATTTTTTGTTGGGGAATAATGTTAAAAAACTAAAAGCAGCAGGTGGTCTGCCCGTACAAAGCAAACAAAAGAAATATTTCTTTTATTTAATGAATTCATTATTTTTTATTTGCACGATATCTTTTTAAGAATGATTCTGTTTCAATAAATGTTGATCTTTTAGAAGCACATGCAATTGCAATTAATAAGCAGAAATCTCGTGTTTATTCAAAGTTTGTATTTGTAAATTTTACAGCGCCTTTGTTCATATATTTTGTAATATAAAACAATAAAGCGAAAAGTTCTCTTCTAAGAAGAGCACACGCAACTACGATTAGTAGGCACGAATTAACATTCAATTGATTTGAACTTAAGTTGGTCAACAGGTCGTATGCGTAACCCGATTTTGAGCAGCTACATTTCATGGGGGTTCCAAAGTATATTTTAAGATATAACCGATTCATCCAGTAGGAAATTAGATTATGAGTTATATTTCCAATTGCGCATTCTTACTCTTTTATAAACATATAAGCAGAATATTATATATTAATAATAAAAGAAACTAACTAGCAAATGCAATTGAAAACTGCAATCAATAAGCTTGAACTTGACCTGGCTCACGGGTCGTATGCGCATTTTGAGCTTGAGCGTAGAATATTTCGAATATTTGTATCAAATAATCAACAGGTTGCCTGTCAGCCCTTTGTCTTGCATTCCGTGGTTTTTATTTTCCCCCAAACAAGGCAAATATAAATAAACACAATGAGAGTGTATACACATAGTATAGGCGTAGGTCTCATGCACACATATAGACTCTTATAAAGACCTATGTCTGGCGACTGTTTTTCTTTCTTGTCGAGTTGATTTCATTTAATGGCCTGTAATCTTAATAAGTCCGCCGGCGATTAAACCAAATCAAGCCAATGTTTAATTCGTTAAAAGGAAAAAATATTACGCGATACGGGATAAGGAAGCACTTGATTTCCTGCAGCGCCTTCCCCATATGTATGTATATCCTGTCTGGGCACTCACTTGACTTTTATTTGCTAAATAGAAACAAATCACAGTTTTCTATTTCCAATATTTTTTCGTCGCCGTCGTCGGTTATCCCTTATGCTGGCAAGGAAATTGAAATTCGATAAGGATGTATGTGGACACAACGCTTGAGCACGTGGAGGATTAATTTGTGTGTGTGTGTTTTTTTTTAAGAGACCGGGAATATCTATGCAATTCCGTATAAATTCCGTACAATGGCACCGTTAAGCCCGGCGACGCGACACCGACTGTGCGGCGGACTCTCGGCCAACGGACCCTATCCGCTTGAGAACCGCGGAGCAGCACAGTTGGCGGCGGCGGCAGCGTCGGCGGCGGTGGCGTATGGAGAGAGACTGAGGAGCGGAAGGCTGCGGGAGCAGTGTGGAGCGAAGCGGTCACCGTTTTGTTCCTCTACTTGGCGGCTCATGAATGGCAGTCAAGTGCGACACATGGAGATGCACTTGGAGAAATTATTGGTATTGTCTCGATTCTGGACTATAAATGGGGAAAACTGGTTTCTTTTAATTTTGAGAAATTTTTTGACACTTTTTTAAATTAAACAAAATGGCTAGGAATTATTCAACATGAGATAGTTATTTTAAATCAACTTTTCTTGAGCTGGAATTAATAAATTGAGAGGAACACTTTTGCTTAAGAGAGAGTCCTTTATTATAACTACATTAAAAAATATATTTTTTTTGTAGTATTACAATTATTTTTTAAGGATTAATAATACTTGTTCAGTAATTAAACTTAAAATCAATGTTGGTTTAATAGTTTTATTTCTTAATTTTATTTAATTATTATTACAAAAAAAAGTGTAAATTTATAATAATTTATATTAAAAGTTATCCTTTTATTAACTTATGATAGTAAATAATGACTTAACATTTTTGTTTTGAATAACCTAAATATTTTTCTTTATACCTATATTTTTGGTGGGAAAATTCCTGCACCTTTATATACTTACATTGGAATCCCATTTTCTCTGCGTGTACAAATAAAAATAGGCTTGAGAAGAGCGCGAAAGTCGTCTGTGTGTGTATGTGCATGTGTGCGTGTGTGTGAGGGTGTTTGGGTTAATTTGCGCTTGGACTTCCATAGTTTTGCCATTGAATTTTAAATTAAACTATATGAAATCTGAAGCGCAAGCATGACTTTCAAACTGCATTCAAATGCAGGAATTATGAGATAAAAACATAGCCAAAAACTATATAAGTATTTGAATTTGACTTTCAAACTTTTTAAACAAAGCAGAAAATACATTCTTGTTAGGAAAACTAAAAAGCAAGAATGCCTTTCAAACTTTAATTTAAATAAAGGAAAACTGTTATTTACTTGTTCAAAGATAGTATATAATATTTTTCTTCTTAGAAAAATAAAGCTAGGAGCTTTATCTTAATATAATTATTATTGCAGTTTTTTAATAATCTTTTAAAATAAATAGACGAAATGCGATAAAATGAATTGACCCAATAATAGGATTATGTTCTAACAAATTGAAGCTACATATTTTAAATTTATTATCTAAATTTTTAAATGTGCATTACAAATTAAGGCTTAATCTATGATAGTTATGAATGAATACACAAATACAAAATATTATTTTTATTTAAACCTATCTAGAAATATAAAGCAGCAGCTTAAAACATGCACGGACGAAATCTAGGTCGTATTCTCAACAGATGCACTTAGATTTTCGTAGAATTGAACGGATTTTCGCACAATTCAACGGATTGCGAGTGGAAAAGTAAACAAATCATAAAGTAAAAACCGAAATTGATAACAAATTGTCGAAGCCTTATCAAGGCGGCTAATCGTGATGATTAGCACTGAGCGAACACCGGGCAACACACGATGAATAGCCACCACGAATAGCCCTCAAACACATGTAAGCTGATCAAAGTTTTGGACTCTGGGCCACCATTTCGCATATTAGTGGGCCACAACTCGAAAAACCAATGAGGCAATAAAGCAATCAAGTGTCGTTGGCTCTGCCGAGCTTCCTTATTGGATTATTCGTTCTCCTCGCCTCCGATGTCTCGTGCGTATGCGGATTAGTGTTAAGTTGGTGGGCCAAAAGGTCACTTAACGCCGGCCGGCGATTATGTTGCAATGTTTGGCAGAAGTGGAGCATATTCTGTAGGATATGGGGGTGAGTTGGGAATTGGGGCGGGCCAGTTCTCAACTTCGTATTGGGGTCTGGGACAAAGATTTCCATTTTAATTTGTTCAGCGTTCGTGGGGAACGATTACACTCGATTCAAGCAGTGTTTGTCAGCTAGCGCTGAAGGCAGTGCCGCAGCAGTCAGCTTTTGGATGGTATGCCTTGGCGATACGTAATACGTATACGTAACATAAGGCAAACTGAAGAACTTAAAATCCAATTTTAATAATATAATATAATAAAAATAATAATAATAAAAAGAATTTAATTTGATTTTTTAAATTTAAAGTTACCTAAGTGTTTAGATTGTTAAAATTTGTATAATTTTATTAAATTCTTTTTAACAACAAATTTATTTTATAGAAAATGTAGAATTTTTAATTATATTCTTAATTTTTGGAAGTTTAATTTGTTTAATATTAAAATTTGTAAAATATTTTTTAATATATTTCGGAGTTTGTAAAAATTTTATCGTTTTTAGGGTCTTTAGAATTTATTATAAAGTTCGAAATTTATTTTTTTGTTTCATAATACCCTTTCAGAATTTGTATACCTTTAATAATGTTTTATTAGTAAATTTTTTACTAGTAAAGAAGTCATAAAAACATATGATGTTTAAAAAATATCATTTCAATTCGGCTTTTAGATTACAAGAAATTTTAAGAAAAGTTCTAAGAAGTAAAAGATGCTAATATTTAATTTTTGTGATAATTAAATTTCACTGTAAAATAATAGAGCTACCCGCTTAAAATATTTGTTAAACTAAAATTGTATTTAATAGTAAATTACTATTAGTAATATAAATAATTAATGAATTAAGAAATGTCTCTAAACTGAAATAAATATTTTCTATTTGTACTCAAAATTAAAGTTACATAAACCCCTGAAAATAATGTAAATCCTCTTAAAAAAAATACAAATTAAAATGACTCATCACATCTCGGGTTTTCAACATTTAATTTACATTATCTTTGTACTTTTTGTGTGCATAGGATGTTAAACATATATAAATACAAATATTCGTTTAATTATTCCCCAACGTGTATGGGATGCGAGTGATTTGTGGAATTGGGAGCCGTCTCTTCCAGGTGATGTGTAAACCGAAATTGTATGAGGATAATGAGGTAGCAAGTGGCAGCACCAGTAATCTGTAAAAAATTAAATTAAAATTAAATATAAATTAAAAAAGTAAATTAAATAACTCACGGTAAAAATCAGAGTTCTATCCAGACGAAAGAGACCAGCGGCTGTGAAGAGAACCTTCCTGTGAGATAATTGCAAGGACAGCCGAAAGAGTCGATCCCTCAGCTCGGGATCATCGGTGATGTTCAGGATCTTGTGCACTATGGCTGCCGTATGGTTGCTATGTAAAATCGTGCGACTGCTGCCCTCCACGATCAGCACAATAATTACTATATACCATATTAGTTGCATGAGGAAAAATGCGAAAAATTCGTCCGTTTCAAAGACATCCAATCTTTTGGGATTCAATATAGCTTCCAGGATGTAAAAGTCATCGAAGAGTATAAATAGAAAGGATATGGCAATAATTCCAAGTAGCGGATAAGTGAAATACTCCTCAATGGTTTGGCAAATATCGCAAAGGAGATTGTGTATGTTGGACACCTGCTTGATGGCATATTCCGGGTTAAGGCGTATTATAGAGGTAACACTGTACCGCTTCATAGGGGTGCTAATCAAATTTCGTAGGCGATGAGAATAACGCCTATGATTCACTACCGAATGCATGGGTGAGAGCTCCAAGGCGCTATACTGCTCAATATGGGCATCCAAAATGTCCTGAAGGATCTGGAGAGGAAAAGAAATACTTATTAAACTATTATAAAATATTAAGACCATTTAATTAGCTTCGTTTCATATATATTTATAGTTTCTATTAGATAAAGTTATGATACAAAATATAAACTGGTAATGCTAAATTGCGTAAACTATTTTAGTTTAATATCTAAACAAATTTAAGTAAATATAAATTTATGTTACAATATTCTCCCTAAATTCGCACGGTAATATATTTTTTAAACCTTTTAGTGTTCTATAAATCATAATTTAAGATCATTAAGTTAATACCATTGACTCTATTTTACCGAATGTTAACTTAAGGTGTAATATTTATTACACAATTTTATATTATAATTAGTTTAATGATTTTTTACTACAAAATATAAGCTATTTTTAATTCCTAGTTATTTCTGTAGCACCTCCGGGTATTTTTAGAGCTAAATTGATGTAAATATTAGAATTTAAAATTGTTTAAATGCTTAAAGGTGCACACTAAATACTTGAAATAATCTCTATTAATAAAATTGCATTCATAAGTAGGTCAAATTAAATATAGCATATTGAAACAATTTTATTTTAAATGACAACTGCATTTTATATCAAATTAAGCTCCCTCGGCGGACAACTCACTTCATTTAACATGCTAAACCGACTCCGGGCCAAGTCCGTGGTGCAGAGAAACTTGAAGACCATCAGACTGATATTGATGTGCGGCAGGGCGAAGGTCGTAAAGGTCACAAACGACGGCGAGATGGTGGCACTGACCAGCAGTCCATAGCTGACGCACAGATAGATGATATTGAACAGGAGCATTCCCAGGGAAATCAGAAAGCTGGACAACAGGATCCTTCGATAGTCCAGCTTCATGCCCAGCCTCACGAATATCTCATCCACCACGATGTTGTTCTGAATGATGCTCACCAAGCGCTGCCTCTTGAACATGGCAAAGCCAAAAATGGTGGACATGGCCAGGATGCCAGTCAGGCGGAGTGTTCCGTCGCCCAACCGCGTGATATTCGTCTGAAAGAAGTATCCTATAATGGAGTCGCCTTCCCTCACGGATATGCCAAAGCACAGGACAAAGAACAGGAAGTGCACTATGCCGGCGATAAATGAGTACGTCGATGTCTGCACCTCCTTTCGTGGATTCAAGTTTAAGCGAAATGGAGCCAGGCCCAAAAGTGAGATAAATGTCAAAGGTCGCAGGGCCTGGAACACATTGTCCGCCTGCGAAAGGCGCTCCCATAACTTCAGAGCCATTTTCGTTAACAATTTTCCTAAAAATGTATTGATATTTATAAAAAATTACAAGTAATTTATGTGTTGTTGGAGTGTCCAAGTAATTAATTCGAAATTTCGGAAGGCAGAATATTAATATCTCTATATTAATGGCTTTCCAAGACTCTCACACCATATATTGTATTAATATTTGATTAAGAACAGACACAGATGGTTTTAATAAAGATTTCACAATTTATATACAGATTTATAAGGAATTCACAAAAATATATATCATTTCTACAATATATATAATTTTTACACCAAAAACACTCGAATTAATTAATCGGACAATGCCACAGTCTGTAAGATATCTCTATGCTCTTTAATAAATTACTATTCTTCCGCGTTATAATTATTATAGAACCACTTGAGATATATATATATATGTATCCTATATATAGAGGTATTTGCAAATTCCAAGGGTGAAACGTCCGCTCGATTCGCGTATTTAGCGCCAACTGACAGCGGAAGTCCTCGCCGGACTGGTGATGATGATTGCCTTCTGTGCTCACTGGAGACACACCGTTGATGTATCATATATCAAAATCGTTAAAGGGCTGTCACACACCTTCGCACACGTAATAAGCTAATACCGATAGGGGCAAATATTTAATTAACCATCACAAATGAAGGAGGTGGGGACAAGGTCGTTTAACAAACAAGTTCAACGAGTTCAAAGGAATTCGTAACATGGCCAATTTTTTTGTGAACTTTAGTGGGTACTTGGTACTGGCTATTAATTACAATTGGCAAACAATTTATGGCCCGGCATTTAGGGGCCACGCAAAAGTGGTGAAATTCATTTTTTGGTAACGAATTTTGTAATTTGTTGATGGATACTAAAACAGTTTTTTTCTTTTTCTTGACAATTTAACATCTTTTAAATAGCAAATATATTTTCAAATATGTAGCAATTCTTGTAAAAACTTTATTTAAAATATAAATTGGTTTAGAATGATGTTGCAATTCCATTTTTTACCTTACTTTATTTTTTTTTTTTTAATAAAATACACAAACACCTTTAACGATTATTTTCTTTTATTTTCAATTGTTGGCTTACATAGACAAATATAAGGTACTTTTTGAAAGCAACAACAATAATCACATTTACAAAAAATACACACACTGCTGGACGTATTCTATATCATTTCACCGGCTCCATTAACTCCACACCACACCATTCCATTTTGTGGAATAAACATCTAAAGCGTATGATTCGTCATATTATTGTAGGTGTCGCAGCAGGAGCCTCCATTCCCATAGCCATTGCTCGGGGAATTGGATGTGAACTGCAGCAAGATGATAAGATAGGTGGTCAAGGCCCCGCTGATCTGTGGTAAAGATTAAAAAATTCATTAGGTCACTTGCAAAATAAGTATTGCTACTTTTCAGCGACTGCAAACTGGGAGTATTTTACAGAGTACTAATACGTCTCTTGTGACTGTAATAATTTATCTATTGATTTGAATGTTGGTACTTGAACTTAATATACAAAAAGGTAGTCCCAATAAAAGTTAGGAAGCTCTAGCTTTAAATTTGCGGATGCTACTTCAATTTCATACGACTAACTCTATTAATTTTTATGATTTCGATTTTGTAAGGAATAAATTTATATTAATATGATTATTATAAACACAAACTCACCGTAAAATACAAAGTTCGATCAATGTTAAAAAGTCCAGCTGCTGTAAAGTTAATTTTCAGATGCATCAGCTGCATGGAAAATTGCTGTAGTTTTTCCTTGACCTCTGCACTTTTGGTTTTATTCAAAAGTGAGTGCACTATACCGCCTGTTTTCTCGCTTTTCTTTATAGCCCGATTGCTGCCCTCTACAATCGAAACTATGGCAATCAGATACAAAATCATTTGACACGAGAAAAAGGTGACAAATTCCACGGTCTTGAATTTACTTTCTCGCTTCGATTTGCCCAACAAAGTTTCCAGAACATAATAGGCATCGAAAACGATGATGAGAAAGGCTATCGAAATAATGGTCAACAGTTGGTAGGTAAAATATTTGTTAGCCGTGGCCGCTGCCTCGCAGATCAGGTGATGTATCTCCATGGATTCCTGGATAATCTCAGCCGGGTCCTTGGTCACAATGGTGTACATGGAAAATGAGTCGAGACATTGAAGGGAGCGCTGCTTTTGGGTTACCGCCTTTATGGTTCGCGAATCCCATTGATGTGCGAGATTTTTCAGGACCTGTAAGGAGATTGAAGCAAGAAATGTGTTAGTTTGAAACCTGTAAAATCTTCACCTACTTAACCTTATTCAGAGCACTCAGATAAATGCGCAGTTTAATTAGTAAACTTCCCGCCAGGAAGCAAACAGCACAGACAATGAAAATTGGTGAAAAATAACTGATCACCGAGGAAATCGAAAATGTGGCCGCATGCCTTGAGCTGATCATCAGAAAACTGCACGCCACATAGGCCACTGAGGTGCCCATAAAGAACATGATCAATCGACTCATTTTCCTCGCTGCCGGTATCTGATGCATGGCCACGCCCACTCGCGGAAAAGCCTCTCGCTCTAGACCATCGAAAATTTCCAAAACTTTCAGAAGTTTCCTTCGCTTTAGCAATGATATCAGCAGAATGGTAAAAATGCCCAACATTCCATTTATCCTCTGCAGGCCATCAATTACAGTGGATAGTGTCGTGAAGAAAAAGTTGGACAGCAGGGATTCACGATCTATTAAGCTATAGACGAAATTCCCAATATATATGGCCATGCGAACGAGGATGTTCACATAACCGAAATAGGAGGCTGTTAGGTGGCTTCTTCCAGCTGTTGAAGTGGTCACGTAATAGGGCACTATCCCGAGCCACAGGGCGATATACAGGGTTGTGCGGTAACAGGTGTAGACATCGTGTGGACGACACGTCTCAACCAATCGCCTGAAAAGCCACATGGCGTATGAGTATTCTGTTCAGCTCGCGGACTCACAAAGGCAGGATAAGAATCACCACTAATGAATTGGAAAGCTCATGTCAATAATCTTCCGAAGACAAAAGCAGTTAATTAAGCAGACAGCTAAAGCTAAAGCTATAAAAAATGGGTTGGCAATGACTTTAAGTTCATTTAAGCCAGCTGCATTCATTCTGTCACAAAACGGGGGAGTATTTGTTAGTAAATATAAATTATATAGAACCTAAAGTTAAGTTAAAGTTAAAGCTTAAGTATTTTTAAAGCTGTTTTATATTTTACCAGAACAATATATATTTTTAAATTAATTACTTAAGTGTAAAAAAGCTTTATTAAATGTAGAAACCCTCTTATGTCCTTTATAAGTACCTTCCCCTTCTAACACAATTACCAACCTTATTTAACACATCAAAGTGCTGCCAAAGACGATGTAAATTAGCTCCAAAAAGCATCACAATACTTAGTAAAAATATTTGTGGCACATAAAAAGACACAATTGCCGTGTAAATGGGTCTGACATCATTTCGAAATAACATCCACATAGAGCTAATCAAATAGGCCAATTGAACACTAGTTATGAGAACGATTTTCAAGTGTCTTAATCTCATGATGGCTGAGTAGTTAAAGCAGACACCCAAATTTAGGAAACGCTCATCAATAAAGGATATTCCATGCCAAATGCGTATTAGCAATCGAACACGAATGCTGCTGCAAAGGAACAAGATGGACATTCCTATCATTCCTATGAATTTTTGCAGCGAATCCCCCATTTGGGAAATTGCCGATTTAAAGAAATATCCCACAATGCTTTGCTGTTCAATTAGGGCCGACAAAAAACAGTAACAAAAGAAACTCAGCTGTATGAGGGCATTAAGGTAGCCAAATTTACTCAGCTGAAACTGCCTTTCACCTGGCTGACCCCTCAAACGGAAAGGGGTTAGGCCCAGCAAATAGGTACAAAAAAGTAAAGTTAGCTCAGCTCCAAAGGCATCGCGTGGACGGAATAATTGTCGATATGAATTTAACATATTATTTTAGATTTTTTCACAATTAAAGCTCAAATAAACTTCCGAAAGAAATCTATCTCCGAATAGCACTAATCCTTTTGATTCCTTTACATCTCCTTTTATAGCTTAACCCTTTGACTTCCTTCAGTGATTAGTTTTTAAAGTATTTATGAACTCACACACCTTGGTCGTTGTCGTCATGGCTGGTTAAATATTATCCACTTTGCCATGCTGACAGCTCGGTAATGGAAACCCGTCCATCACACACCGACAAAGTTCCCGTTTAATGACAGTTTATGAAATAATATAAAAGTCAGTTGTCTGGTTTGGTAGTTGTTTTTGTCTCTCAGTTAGCACCGGGTCAGTCATGGTCCGCGTTTGTGCGGGCTAATTAATTTAATTGAATCAACTGAGTTGAATTGAAAACACTTTAAAGACCTGGCTAAACGGCTCTCTATAGTGTTAAAGTCGTTATTGTTAGAGTCCTTTGGGAATTATTTTGCGAGTTACTTAAGTACTTAAGAATATTTGTAAGACTTTTTTAACATATTATTGATGAGAGCTTTTAAAATCGCCTTAACCCTTATGAGCAATCATCTTCATTTTACAAAACCTAATGCTATAAATTTAATAAATACTCTTTCTCTCTCTCTCAAAGAGAAAAAATGCGAAGCTCTCTCTCACAGTGCAGTTTAAGACAACTCTCTCGCTTGCTCCTAAGTGCTGTTGTTGCTTGCTTTTTCACAAAGCTTGGCAAAGTAAAAGAGACATAAGTAACACAAGCGAACTTGCCGAAAAGCATGCGGCTTCAAGAGAGCGAAAAGTGCTATCGCTCTCTAAATCAAAATGTGATGGAGAGAGCCGAACTGGGACACTCTCTCAAGCAGGACTTTGAGTGAAACAGGACCCATTTCCACCCTTTCCAGCTCATCTACTTAATAACCCCATAAAAACCCAATAACCTTACCTTATTGACCATCACCAGCCGCATCTCCACCAGGTAGGTGAAGCAGCTAAACATCGCTATGGACATGGCGATAACCGTATGCTGGATGAGAAAGGTAAAGTGCAGGGCCAAGGTGGGCCTGACCAGCGAGGAGTACAGCACCGAAAAGGTGCCACAGGTGAAAAAGAAATTCACCAAAAACATGGAGATCAGGATCATATAGCTAAAGCGGAGCACCTTGCTGTACATGATCTTGATGCCAACCGTCTGCAG
Organism: Drosophila baimaii; assembly: GCA_018874675.1. NCBI lineage: Eukaryota > Metazoa > Arthropoda > Insecta > Diptera > Drosophilidae > Drosophila > Drosophila baimaii. Next base: position 7,527 of record JAEIIU010055183.1, on the reverse strand, counting down.
CTGCACGTCCATGGTGTGGAACTTCTGGAGGCAACGCTCCAACCGATGATTGGGTATAATGGCCGTCAGATAGATGACGGTGACTCCAATAAAACCACTCACGATCTGCATCATGTCCCCGAAATAGGTGATGCGCGAACGAAAGAAGTAACTGGCCACCGACTCGCAGTTGTTATATATAGTCAGGCTATAGCACACGGTATACAGGCCAATGTGCATCAGTCCATTCAGATATCCAAAGACGGTCCTCTTGATGCTCCTTCGCCCTGTCTTACTGTCGCAACTCAGGTAGAACGAGGTGAGACCATGGACATAGGTCACATGGAAGAGCGGCCGCAGGCACTCGTAGAGCTGCTTGGCGCTCAGAAATCGCCAGAATCTACGACGCAGAGGCTGACACAGTCCCGTAGCCACTTCTATCTCTACTGTATCCACAGGATCCGGCGTCGTATCCTTGGCCCTTTCTATATCCATGTCCGCTTCGTTTGAGCTCCAGCCGGCGACTGACGCCGGGGACCGCAAATGATTTGCATTTTTGCCAAAGGAAGCGTCCCGGAAAGGTCCCCTCCCCTGCCAACGTGAGTAAAGTAAATAATTTTCCCATTTTTATACGCGTACTCCGGGTCTAGACAGCGCGCTGTCCTGTGTCCACTGTCATGTTGCGACCATTAACCTATTAGCTTAAGCTGTTGCATTTTAATTAATGGTTTCTGGCCACCAGGGGAAATTATTCCCCAGGGTAAACCCACGATTTCCCCTGTATACATAACACATATATACAGGGAAGTTTTTGTTCGGATCAATGATTGGCTTCTTCTTTCTTTTTTTTTTCTTTTGGCCCACTTTTATTAAGGGTCTCCCATAAGCCTAATTAATTTCATGGTTTCCATGAAATGCCCAAAATGAATTTATGTCAATTGTTCAGCAGGACATTAAGGTTATTATTATGTAAGTATGTCCTGATGAGATTTGGTTAGCTAAGCATGAGTTATGGGCGCCATAAATGACATCGAGAAGAACTCATTCACTAATAAAATAGTTACGAGGGGTCAAGGGGTTATCTAGTTTATACAAAGGAGTCGCGGAGGGGGAGAAATATGTTTTGGGAATTTATGCAGAGTGAAATTCCCAGAAAGCTGAGTAATTTGCATATTTTTGTATTAAAAAGTAAGCAGACTGAAGGGGGAATAGGGGATTTGAATATGTAAAAGTATCTTTTTATAGAAAATTAATTTACAAAAATTAAATTAAATATGAACTAGAAAAGTTAACTACTTTAAGATTTATTAATTATTAAAATATTAATGTTTAAGTTATTTAAACACAAGCCTCTAAGTAGGCAACATATTTTTGGGTTTCATTTCTTTCCTCAACTAGTAGAGTTTACCAAAAATTAATTTACATAGAAAAACAAGAAATTCAATCCACTTTTCTATACACAAAACTGACCACACTTGTTGACCAAATAGTCTAGGCCTTGTTATTTGCCTTACACCCCTCTCCAAAATGGGGGACAGCCTTAATTACTAAATGTGTCCCGGCGAATCATAACGAAACGATCATCGCTTTATATAAATTAATTTTTGATTTGTGATTGAGATAAAAGCTTGCCTCCCCCGACACGCTGTCTGCCGCTGGCTGAGGTAAATATTTACCTGTACTCACCTGATTGATGATACTAAGGCGACGCTCGAAGCTAAAGGCAATCACGCAAAACAAACAAATCGCAATGGAGACCACCGTATGCTGCAGGAAGAATGTCATGCAAACGCAAAAGGATGGTGTGACATTCAGCGAGACGAGCAGACGGAAAACTCCCACAAAATACACTCCTAGGATGAGCAGCTTGAAGACCAGCACCAATATGGAGTACCGAAAGATCCTCGAGTACTTGACCCTTATGCCAATGTTCGAGAAATTCGTATCCAACGAGTGTAGAATGGTCAGGGTTCCCAGCAGCTTGCAGCGCTTCAATATGGCTGAAGTGTAAATCACGGCGCCGGCTATCAGGCCATTGAAGATCTGCAGGCGATCGCCCACCGTGGAGATCTCAGTGCGAAAGAAGTAGCCCACAATGGACTCGCCCTGGCGCAGGGACGAGATATAACAAAAGCCACACAGACATATGTAGATGAAGATATTGAAGACACCGAAACAGGACATCTTCAGATAGGATTCGCCCATCTTTTTTTTCACCACATGAAAAGGCGTTAGCCCATAGAGGAAAGTCAGAAAGAAAAGCGGACGCAGGGCCTCGTACACTTGCGAGGATATAAAGTATTTGCGCACTCGACGCAGCGCGGACATATTGCCCAAATCGTAGCTATAGACCGGAAACCGGAAATGAAAACAAGAAAGCGCAGCGCAAAGCACGACCGTTCGGGTGAAGGAGTCAACGCGAACTGGCTGGCAAATGGCAACAAAAAAAAGGAAAAATATCAAACAGCCGAGCGAGGGATGCAAACGATGTGAGCAGGGCCATAATAAACGACAGGGTAGAGGGCCAGAAGGGAGTCCTGTGAAGTGGCGTAAAGAGGATATAAAAAAAAAAATAAGAAAATACCGGCTACGGAAGTTGTATCCGGCGAAAAGCTCATTATCACGTTGTCTAGGATTCCCAACAACAAGTGGCATTCGATAGCAACAAGTGTTTTCACTTTCTCACTCTATCTCACTGACAGTGATGGCAAGGAGACACTTTAAAATATATATATTTAGTAATATATTTAATAAAATATTTAGTAAATAAGAAAGTACTAGAATTCAATATGTGCTTAAGGTTTTTCTGAGGAAATCTTAATATAACCGATACATTTCAAAGGTTTAACTTAGCTTCTTTAGATCCTATTTTTATTGAATTAATTTTCGTAAGTAAACCTTATTATATTTAACAAAAAAGGGGGTTTAATAAAGTTTATATTAGATTCACTTTTACAGAAACTAAAAGCCGACCATTGTAAATATTTTCTTTTTATTTTTGAAGTTGTTAGCGACGTTTCCAAATAATATTGGGTGCGTTTGCTGGCCAGGCTAGGTCTTTTTAATTACGAATTTCAAATGTATAATATCCAAAGTGTATAGTTAAAAGGCAAAGGGCGTTTTTATTCTTTGGTTTTTAAGAAATACAAATGTAAGATTCTATAAAGCATTTGGCGCATTTTAAGGTATAATTTTTAAAGATTTTTCAAAGTTATTGGCATTTTTGGCTTTAGTTAAAAAGGGTCTAGTGAGCACTCATATATTACGCTCCAAATGTAAATTATGAAATCACAATACTTTCTATTGAAAAGTTTAAATTGATTGTTTAAATCAATTAACATATTTTCGGAAATAAAAATATAAAATAAATATGTATATTATATATAAATATATATATAGAACCCCCAAACTGGCATCACTGTGTCGTGTGTCCTTGTGAAAGATGCCTCGATTTAATTCAGTTGTCAGACTGGAAAGATAGCTGCTGCCAGCGTGTGTGCGAGAATCCAAGCGAGTGTGTGTCTGTGTGCTTGTGAGCTTCGTGACGGGCAATTCATTATCTTCATTATCGAGGGACTCCTAGAGTCTCGAGTCTCGAGTCTCGGATAATCGCATAACTGGTCACACTCGACTAATGGCTGAATAGAGGAAAACGAAGATGGTTCCTGGCCATTGATTGCGCCATAAGCTGATCGGATTTCCCCATTTCAGGTAGCTCCTGGTGCACAGGGATTACTCTGATTGACAGGTGAGATAAATGATGATTGGACGAGAGGTTCTGTTTGGCAAAACAAGCTTTAAGTTGTGACTTCATTTAATTTAACTTAATTTACTTTTAATTAATTAAAAACCTCACTCAAAGTATCTATTTATTTAATCCAAAACCTATTAGGTTCTCCTTTTATAGAAATACAAATAATTAAGCTCGAGACCTCTTGAAATTATTTTAGATTGAATGGGATATTTATGGTATAATATATTTAATATTTATTTAATAAAAACATCACCTACCTTGTGCAGACATGTTAATCGCCGCTGAACTGACCTCGTCATCAGACAAAACATGCAAATCGTAACGGAGGTGACCAGAAGCTCAAAGACCAGGATAAAGGTCAGCTGCCAGGAAGGGTGCACATCCATTTGGGCCAGGCACACCAGGCAGGTGGTCAGCAGGAAGCCATCGACCAGGACGACGGCTGCTATAACTATGATAACCAGACCCATCACCGTGTTGAAGTTCACCGGACACCTGAGCCGTTCCAATCGCTGATCCACCTCGTGCATGGTGCGAACAGATCTCAGGAAGTGCTTGCGCAGCAGCAGGGGCACAATGAAGGTGAATATGGCCACCACAATGCCTCCGATGTCGTGCAGGCGAGTGCTGACCTGCGACACATGGTTGCTCATAAAATACCCAATGAGACTCTCGTCATTCACGTTGATGTGGACGTAGCAGTAGGCGAGCAGCAACCAACGGGAGATGGCATTGAGGAATCCATACCAGGACTGCTCCAGGGTGCTCTCGCCCTGCGAGTTTCGTCGCACCAGGAACGGAGTGATGCCCAGGGCGAAGGCAATGGCCACCATTAGGTGGATGGACCCATAGCAGTCACGGACACTCAGCCAGTAGCGCAGCTGGCTCCGGAAGCCACGGACCGTTTCCAGACCGTTGCGGATCATCGTTGCACTCCGAATAAATTCGATTTCAACGCCTAATTGAGGTTGAGTCATTTCGGTGGAGTGCTCTTCTTATCGAAGATAAAATCGAAATGATAGAGTACACGGAAAAAAAACATTTCAATACATATCTAATTAAGAAACTTTGAAATTTTATTTAATGAATTTAATTTTTATCCCTTATATTAATTTAATATTTAAAATGAAAGTTAATTGATCCTAACTATTGATTAAATCCAAATTTTATATAACAAATTTAAGCTTAAAATCAAACATAATAAAATTAAGATTAATATTACCATTTTATGCATATTTTAAGAATTGTATTTGATATTTCACATATTGATTTATATTTTATATCATTATAAATTTATTTTTTTTATATTTCATGTTTTTTCTGTGTAATAAACTATGTTTGCCCGACAGTAATGGCTCTGAGTTTAATTTGTATTTAATCGGATATTGGTATCTGTCGAAGGGTTCACCGAATCTTCACCCACAAGCAGTCATTTTCATTGCATTCAGTAATTATGGGTTTGTTAGGGTTTAATAATAGCATGTAAAATGATTAGATTCATTGTAAAAAAAAACAATACATTCAAATAATAAATATGGTTCCTTTTTTACATTACTTTGGATCACCCACGTAGTGACGATGACAACCGAGTGTGTGCGCAAGGCGACTACAATGTATATATATAAATAATAAATATTTTGTAATTTTTTGTTGGGTAATCTAACCATTATTCATGATAAAAATATATATCAGAAGTTTTTGGAGTTAAAGGTGCAATCGTTACTTTTATTTTACCTCGTTAAGAGGTGTTTTTGTTTGATATTTTTAAATATTTATATATTATCATTTATTTTATGTAATTAGAAGATTTCTTATCTTAAATATACAATTGGTTTTTGACAGACAGTATTTATTAAAAACGATTTGTGATTATAGATTATAATATTATAATATTATAATGCATTATATAATGCAATTACCTTAACCTTTTAATTCGATCTAAAAACACTCTGAAAGCCCTCAGTAACCTCAAAGTTCAAACCACTTCTAGAAAATTCAAGAACCTATTTAATTCCGTTTAAAATTTCCATCACTGTTTTAATTATTGCGAAAAGCAAACGAAAGCTGAGTATTTATGCTAGATAGCAGCTGCTAACGCAAGACGCAAATCCACATTACCAAATCTTGGCAAAAGACAAATCCCAAAGAGACAACAAGCCGAGACCATCATCTTCAACTGCTGTGCCGGCAAAGTTAACAATGCAAACGAGATTGCACAACGGATTCCCCCTCGGTTTAATGAGCTCCCAGCACCCAGCTCTTAGCTCCCAACTGCAGCATCGTGGCTTACTGCATTAAATCATATGTCTGGCTCAGAATTTTTGTCGCACAATTTGGCTAACAACACTTCAGCAGCATGCCAGTCAAAACAATACCAGAGTGGCAGAGGGTCTGTTTCGGATTCGTTTCCCCCCAAAAAAAACACAAAATTCTGTCAACAAGCTCACTTCTCCAATGACAATGGCGCCGGCATTAAATAATACGCATTCGCAGACTTGATTCAACTTTTTTGTTTATTTTTTCACACGTGCTACGCAATGGCAACACTTTTGTATATGCGAAAATGGGAATTTGCAAGTAAAGTGCATTAATGTTATGGATTTCGGAGAGGAAAAGAAATGCTAAATGTTCTTAGCAAATTGTGTTCTGAGTTGGGGTTTAAATTTATATCTAAAAAGTTGCATGATAATGTGTATAGACTAACTACCAAAATGAGTTAAACAATAACATAATTAAAATTAATAAATAAACTTTTAAATTCTGGCCTTTTATTTAATCAAAAAATGGCAGATAATTAAAAATATAAATATTTTCCTAGAGATTGACATTAATCCAAAATGGGATTTTTAAATTAAATTTTAAAGGCATTGTTTATGTTATGTTTAGCAAACAAAGAATACGTAATTTTTACTTTGTATATTTTATATTTAAATACAGCAAGCAATCAACAATTTCCCAAGTAATATGAATTTAAATAAACTTTTTTATACTTCATAAAAACCAAAAAACAAATCTTTACAAAACAAATAGTTGAATTGATTAAATTTTCAATAGTTGTTATCTTTAGAAATATTTATATAAAATTAAAACAAGTATCATATAAAATCTTTTCCTTAACTATATCAAACATTTATTCTTATTCCCGCTAAAATAAATACATTAAATATTTACAGTCACAATTAGTTTTGTTTAATTAAAGAATATCTTATCCCAATATCCGCCTATGAACTTAAAACAAAATCCGAATATTTATTTAATTTAATAAAAAACAATGACCATATCGGCTTACCTAAATAAATATTATGCCAAAATTAATTAATAACAAACAAAACAAAGCCAACTTATTTTCCTTGACCAAAACTGAAATGAACCAAACAATTATTTGAACAATTTTGGATTCCAAGCGATTTGATGCGAATTTATTTCAGGGCCAAAAACGCTGAAGGCTTTCCTCAATTGACAAAAAAAAAATAAGACAAAATCAAAAATATATACTTATAACCACACAAAAATGAATTAAATAGTGGTGGTTGATGGCGGAAAATGCTTTGGATAATCGTTGGCTGACCAAAAAAAAAAAAACTGAACCTCTGACATTTTGGACATCAAAGAGTGGCGAAATAGTTTTGGTTTTTGGCGATGAGTTACAGAACCCAAGGTGCCGACACCACGTGATGCGGTAAGCAGTCAAAGTCAGTCACTGGGTTATGGTAACCTCAAAATAAAACAAGTAAGAAAAGCTAACTTCGGGCGGAACCGAAGTCTATATACCCTTGCAGATAATTTGTTACTTA
>JAEIIU010055141.1:0-14344 GCA_018874675.1 Drosophila baimaii | reverse complement strand
GATGTTGTGGGTAACCTCCTGAAGTTGGAGAAGGTTGTGGATAACCTGCAGAGCCTTGAGGTGGCTGTTGGTACCCTCCAGTGGCTGAAGAGGAAGGCTGGTATCCACCCGAAGAGTGGACTGGCGGCTGGTATCCTCCAATTAACTTAGCAGGGGGCTGTTCACCTCCGATCGATGGAGAGGGTTGTTGGTATCCACCCTGAGAGTAAGATGGCGTCTGGTATCCTCCGGTAGCATGGGAAGGTGGCTGGTAGCCTCCAGTTGGTTGAGAAGGTGGCCGGTAACCTCCAGTTGGTTGGGAAGATGGCGGGTATCCTCCAGTTGGTTGAGAAGGCGACTGATAACCTCCCTGATAGGCTCCACTGGACGGATAGCCTCCGCTTCTGCCCTGCGCCTGTTGCTCGTCTTCTTCATCCGCCTCTTGGCTCAATTCGTGCTGCGTCTCACTCAAGTACTCCACCCGATCGAAGGCCTCGGTCACCTTATCCCTGACCACGCACTTTTGCTGGGAGATGCTGAACACCTCGCCCTGGCCGCAGCTTCCGATCGAGGTCTGTTGGTCCCAGCATATCAAGTACTTGGTGCAGTCGAAGGGGTGCAGATAATAGCCCTGAGCCTGGGGAGGACACGTCAACGTTGTGAGGTCCTGCATGAAGTCCGCTGCGGATGGAAAGGTCACCTAGTAGCCACTTAGAAGATGATTTAGAGAAGAGCTTACTCGAGAACTGGACACTGATATAGGCATGATCCAGATAGTCGTGGGCGGCAAGAAGATGTCTCGCCACGCACTCGCGCTTGGACAGACTGTAAAGAGAGCCCGAGGGACAACACACGACCTGGAGAAGACCATTCTGGCACTTAACATAGTGACCGGCATGGAAGGGATAGGGGTAGTTGCCCTGCAGACTGGACGGACAACCTCTGAGGGGCGACTGGTGGACCTGAGTATCCTGATAGGTATAAGTTGTTGTCGTTGTCTGCAGCTCCTCCCAGAACTTTACACGGTCTCCGTTTGTTACTTGACGACTTGGACGACAAGCTCGCTGGGACAAGCTGAAGGCCATTTGTGGACCACAGCTGAGAATAGACATCTTGCCGCCGTCGGAACAACGCACATATTTCGCGGCATCGTAGGGATATAGATGAAGACCATCGGTGCCGCCCGGACAAGCGGAGAGGATCATGGCTGGGAGATCGAAAGGTTGAAAGACATATACTCGATATCCAATCGCAGGACTTACACAACTCATAGCTTATCTCAGAGACCACATAAGACACATAGTCGAGGTAAGCCAACTGCGTCTTGGGCTGACAAATTCCCCGGGATATGCTAAAGACATGACCGGGCTCACAGCTCTGCACCGCCAGTTTGGCAGCCTTGCAAAGTAGGAACTTGGTTTGGTCGAAAGGATGCACGAACTGACCGTCTGCCCCACGTGGACACAAAAGGTCTGACAAGTGTTCGGCGTATGGAGAAGGATTGTCTGGGAAGGAATACACAGGCATTACATCTTAATCTAAGCAAGCAGAGAATGAAAGCTATATGGACAACCAAACCCAAGTGCAGAAGCAGGCGAATAAAGCTAGTAATTCCCTATGGAGGATGACTTACTGGCTGTCTGTGGTGGTGAGTAAGTCTGGGCTGGACCCGTTGGATAGCCAGGACTCGGATGCCCCTGATTGAGTTGATTCAAACCCGCCGAAGAGCTTCTGCCACTGCAATCCACCTTATTGGCAAAGTCACAAGTGCCAATCACTGTGCTGAAGGCAGTTCCTGGTCCACAATCCTTGACGTAAGTCTGTCCATTGGCACATTCCAGGAATTTGGCGCAATCGAATGGATGGGCATGGGCGCCAGAAGCTCCAGGCGGGCAGCTTATGTCTCCGCCATAGTCCAAGCTCTTCTCCTGCGGTACCGTTGCCTTCATCTGATGGGTTGTGGTCACCGTTGTCTCGATCAGATATTCCACACGATCGTTGGGCTTCTTGACCTCATCTTTGGGCAAGCACCTTTGTTGGGGAATGCTAAAGACTTCTCCCTGCTGACAGTTCTCGATGTAGGTATGTTGATTCAAGCACTTGATGTATTTGGTGCAATCGAACGGATGCAGATAGTAGCCCTCGGTTTGGGGAGGACAGGTCACCGTCGATAGATCCACCATAAATTCAGCTGCGAAGGAAGCGGAACTGTAAGCTGGAGTTGGAATCTTAATGGAGGCTCCTCTAAGGTCTTACTGGAAAACTGAACACTGATATAGGCGTAATCCAGGTAGTCGTGGGCCGCAAGAAGGTGGCGGGTCACACACTGGTGCTGAGACAGACTAAACAGCGTTCCCGCGGGACAACACACAATCTCCAGGACTCCATCCTGACACTTTATGTAGTGGCCAGCATGGAAGGGATAGGCATAGTTCTTGGGGTGATTCGATGGACACGACTTGAGTGAGGAGAGCTGGCTCTGAGCCCGGCCCTGGCTGTCCTGGTAGTAGGTGGTAGTAGTCTGAACCTGAATCTCCTCCCAGAACTTGACCCGATCGCCCTGACTAACTTGTCGACGTGGCAGACAAGTTCTTTGGGACAAACTGAAGGCCTGCTGGGGATCACAGTTCAGGATGGACATCCTGCCGCCAGCCGAGCACTGAACATACTTGCCGGCATCGTAGGGATACAGGTGATAGCCCTCAATATTGCCAGGACAGGCGGTAAGGATAAAGGCTAATAGAATTTCTCAATGAAATGGAAAGTTAGGCTTAAGGGACATTTCAAGAAACTTACAATACTCAAGGCTGATCTGTGAGATAATCAAGGTCACATAATCGCTGACTACCAATTGCAGCTTGGGGTGACAGTAGCCCTTCGATATGCTGAACACAAAGCCGGGCTGACAGCTTTGCACCATGTTAACCTTACAGTTTATGAACTTGGTCTGATCGAAGGGATGGACGAACAGACCAACAGCTCCCACGGGACACTGGAGATTGTTCACCTGAATGGCGGCCGAGGTCAAAGCGGAAGCTGGTACAATTCAGAAGGATTAGGATTACATATATACAGGAAGGATAGAGTAGAGTAAGTAGACTAGGCAAAGCATGAACCCAAAGCGCAGGATGAAAAGGATACCCCAAAATGGATAAGCAGAATGAACACCAAGCGAAGCGAGAGGCAGGCAGGCTAAGGAATGAAGAACGAACTTACAGGAGGTCTGAGCGGAGCCTGAGTAAACACATACCAATCTGTAGCCATCGAAGATCTGACCCTGGGGGCACAGCTCCACCTGAGGCTGGACGCCGATGCCGCAGCGCAGATACTTGTGCGGGTCGTGCGGATGTGGATGGAGACCACGTGTGCCAGGCGGGCAACCCAGCTCCGCCGAGGACACCGCCGCGTAGGCTGACCCGAGTGTTAGTTAGGCTTTAACTATATTGATTGCTTATACATACCATGGCCCGATGATCCTGCTAATCCTCCAGCACCTCCTGCGCCGCAATTGACAGAGCCCTTGTGAACGCAGACCAGCAGCGAAGGACTATAGGCCGTTCCCGGTCCGCAGTCCTGGACGAAGGCATGACCATTGGCGCAGTTAAGGAACTTGGTGCAATCCGTGGGATGCGGATGCAAGCCATTCTGTCCATTGGGGCACTTGGGATCGCTGTCCAATTGCCTTAGCCTTCCCAAGCGAGTGGTTTCCACAGGCGCTACAGCTCCTTCTCCGCCGTTCGAGCAATCCACATTGGTTGGATGATCGCACTGCTGTATCTTGGCATTGAAGAGCGTTCCCGGTGCACAGGTCTGGATGGTGGGACTGCCGCCAAAGCAGTTCACATAGCGATGGCAGTCATGGGGATAGGACACCAGACCCTTGAAATTTGGCGGACATGCCGATTCCCGCTGGTAAATGGGCTGCTCTCCTCCATAGCCAGAGTGTGCTGCTGATAACCCAACTTGTTCCGACTGTTCGTTGGCGCTCCGGTAACCGCTGCCACCTCCTGATCGATAAGCTATAACCCCGGGTCGCTGCGCAAAGCACAATTATGAAATATTATTGAAAATTTGAAAGCAATTAGGAGGGATATTTAGCCGTAATAGCTTGTAATTAGGTTTAATTTGTGGTTGGGGAATTTATCTTGGGTATTTCAAAGGAAATTGAAGTAAAAAACTGCTTGAAAAACTAATTTAATATACAAGTTTTGATATTTAGTAAGTTTTTTTCCTTATAGCTTGACTTTAAGATCGGAATTTAACACGGAATTTCACTTTATCCTTATTTTTATAAGTTCGAATACTAACATCCACTAGCAGGATCGCCAGGCTAAGGCCCAGGATGGCCCACTTGGCCATTGGTACTCTTGAATATATTTTATTTTTCACAAGTATTTCCTATATATGGCACCGATGCTGATAGCAACTACGCTGTAAAAAACGCGCACGTATTAATGTTGCTTCGTTGTGATCCCGTCCAAGTGCCAGGCTCGACTGACTCAGACCCCCAGATCGCATTTCAATGGGAGCTCGGGATGAATCTGTATCTCCGCCGGCGCCACCGCTGTCGCTGATAGAGATGATGCTCTGGTATGTCGCCGAGCCAATTGAGTGGACCTAGGCACTATCTCGGCTTGTAATCTCAAGACCTTTCTCGCTCTCGCCGCCTTATCGCCGCGCTCCTTGTTTTGTTTGTCTTTTCTTTTGTGGGGTTTCCACTCGTTTATTTGGTTTTGTGGAAATCGAGGTGATGATGCTCACGATGATGATGATTTACAGTGGCGCAGTCGTATTTAAGGGTTGTCTATATTTACATAATGTAAGTAATGCCAACGCATTGAAACAAACTAAACGTCTTACCTAAAAATATAAAAACTAGACTAAATCATTTGCTCGTCGGCGGTGGCTGCTTATCAGCAGGTGAAGACGGCTCTATGAGACCGACACGCTGCTGAATCTTCAGCCAGAGCAGATCGTACGGCTGGCCGAGTTCCGTTTGGGTCTTGGGAATTCCCACAGATCGTCGCACTTCCGGCGCGAGGAGCAACAGATTCTGGGCAAGGCCAAAGCTGCTGGAGGCAACCCAGTAAACGCACAGAGCCGATGGCACTGTGCAGGCCACAGGAACCATGACAAGGCTCAGGCCACGGAACACATTATTCATGACATTTTGCAGTCGGGTGGCAGGACGTGTCCGGGACATGGATTGCACCTCGATAATGGCTAAGTTGATGAGTCCCAGGGCCACGGGCAGGATGTAGGAGCTGTCCACCACCGTGAGATTGGGTATCCAACCAAAGCCGCCAATGGTCATCTCTGTGGCCACTATCTGGGCCTGTATGCTCGTGGGATCGGGCAGCAGGTACACTAGATTGCGCAGCGCCACCGACTGGAAGATCCACAGCGGCACCTGGCCCCACAGCACAATGAGGGTTTTCATGGGATGACAATTGTCGCGAATTATGAGCTTCTGCCATTGCTTCTTTATCTGCAGGGGGCGAGGGGGAACAGTATAAGGATTATCTGGAACAAATAAGTTATTTATCACACAAACCGAACGCTGATAGACGACCTGCGTCTGCTTGTCGGTCCACTTGAACTTGTGCTTGGCCACCGCCGCCTCCCGTTTCAATTCCTCCACAATGGCGGGCATTTCCAGCGCTATCTGCTCGATCCTGGCCGTGATCCGGTGCTGGTATACGGTCAGGGGCAAGGTGACAAGGCTGCGGAACAGAAACGTGGACAGTACAATGGAGGCCCACCAGGGCAGGCCACTGTAGTCGTGTATCTGGATTAGGGCATCCTGCATGTAAGCCACCGGAGTGCTGTTCGATAAAGTCTGCCAGAATCCCACCATTCCGCTGGCATTCGCCAGTTGGACACTTGTCGCCGCCGTCACCGCCGCTTCCGTGGATGCCAGGCGGTGGTTATGCGTGTCATTCGAGAGTGTTGCCGCGGGATAAGTGTATTTATAGGTGCCAGCAAGGACGGGCCTCCTGCAGGCACGGTAAAGCAGCAACGCTGCCATTTTAAATCAGCAAATTCGAATTAATTGCAAGGTAAACAATAAAAAGACATAACAGACAACAGCTGATCAACCGGCAGTGTGGCCGCAGATAGAGCGGCAAAATATACCAGGAAGATATTCCAAAGCCTTAACCCTTTGGTGCATTGTCGTTGCCATACAGCGTAGGGAAAATATCACGTTTCCACTAATTTTCATGCCGTTCGACTTTTCAGAAGGAGGTGCAGCTCTTATACAAAATCCTCAAACAGTGTTGTCTAAAATAATGGTAAAAATTTCACCCATAAATCAATAAAAAATACTCCATACTAATTAAATTTTGCTTAAAATACTTTTGAATATCATTGTTGTGTCGCAACAGCGTATTTTCTTGTCCCTTTCTATCACATGTCATCCTTATGGGGGAAAAAAATCGTTGAAGCGATATTTGGCCACCTAAGCTGTTGCACCCCCAGTCTGAACAGAGTTTTAGCTGTTGAGCACCGGTCGAAACAGGGTATATTAGTACGGTTTGAGAAAAGTAGCTAAAAAGTAGCTAAACATTTTAGAAAATACTGACATGCACCTGCCGTTACTGATAGCCGCTATCTGAGCATTTCCGAAGCACCGTCAAACGGTCATACATAACCATTTTCACTATTTGTTTATTTTACTGTTGTAATTTTGAAAATGTATGCATAATGCAATGTAGACTGCGAACCCTCTTCGCCACGCCGTCAAAGGTTGCACGACAGCCCCCCGGATTGAGTCAGTGCAGCGCCAGCAGCCCCCGAGCCGCACTTCTCACGTGCGCCCAGTCCCAATCGCAATTGATTTGTACGGGCAGAAGCGGTGCTTTTGCAATTAGGACCGGATAAGTCAGGACTGGAAGGAGCGATCATGGCCGGCAGGGAAACGCAGATGCAGTCCTTCCACACGCGTTGCGGCCGCTCCATCCGGCTGTACAATGGCAACCGGTCGGCGCAGCGTTCCATGCGGGACTTCAGTCATGCTTTGGTATTCAGCGCAGAGCCGCTCGAGGACGATGTGCTCTTCGAGGTGGTCATCGAGAAGAAGGTGAGTGGGGCAAGTGACTTCCCCGAGATCCATTTCTAATGCTCATCCATCAGAACACCTCGTGGGGCGGCAGCATCGAGATCGGAGTGACCGCAGAGTCGCCGGATGACCTGGAACTGGTGGCTTGTGCCACCGCCATGCGAAATGGCACTTGGGTCATGTCCGGCATCGATGTCCGCAAGGACGGGCGTCGCCTCTTCGAGTTCTATGGCACCGACCTGGAAACCCTGAACGAGAACGATCGTGTGGGCGTCATGCGCACCTCCGGCAACGATTTGGTGTTCTATGTCAATGGCGAGTCGCAGGGCGTGGCGGCCAAAAACATGCCCAAACCCCTGTGGGCCCTCGTCGATCTGTATGGTCGTTGCGTTCAGGTTTCGCTGTGTCCCCGGGACGGCAGCGGCACCGGAGAGGTAACTATCATCCACAAAACCCATTTCGCTTGCTTTTCTGAAGCCCATCCTTCTCCATCTCACAGCTACTGGACTCGCCCCTGCAGCAGCCGCTGCAACAGGTTGTCCAGAACCTGGACGTGGCCATGAACGTGAACATTATCGTAGACTCCGACGGATGGATGCAGGGCACCGGCGTCGGTGCCGAAGATCGCCTGTGCTTTCACACCCGCTGTGGATCCCTAGTCAAGCTCTCGCCCAACTTCCGGTCCGCCGAACGCCGCCGCCCACTGGACGAGTTCAACAATGGCGTGGTCATGACCCACCGACCGCTGAGGGACAATGAACTCTTCGAGATAAGGATCGACAAGCTGGTGGACAAGTGGTCGGGATCCATTGAGGTGGGCGTCACCACGCACAATCCGACGGTGCTGCACTTTCCGGCCACCATGACGAACATGCGCTCGGGCACTATTATGATGTCCGGCTGCGGCATTCTGACCAACGGCAAGGGCACACGCCGCCAGTACGGGGAGTTCAATCTGGACGAGCTGCGGGAGGGAGATCGCGTGGGCATGATGCGCAAGGCCAATGGCAACCTGCACAACTACATTAACGGACAGGATCAGGGCGTGGCCGCCACCCGCGTGGCCTCCACCCTGTGGGGCGTCATCGATTTGTATGGCATGACCATTAAGGTGACCATTGTCGATCGCGACGAGCGGGAACAACAGAATCTCGTGACCAGGCGCAACAACATTGTGGCTGGCATGGCGAGTGCTGCCTGCTCCAGTGGTTCCGGTGTCCAGCATGCCACCCAGCAGCAGCAGCAACAGCAGCAGCTGTCCGGCACACCGACCCTCAGCCTCTTGAGTCCGGAGAGCGAGATGAACGTGGCCGGGGCAGCTGGCGGCCTGAGCGAGACCATTTCCAGTACACGGGCCATAGCCAGGAACGATGATCGTCTGACCTTCCATCACATCTGCGGCACTCATGCCACCGTCACCCAGAGCGGACGCACGGCTCTGCGGCCCAAGTAAGTCGACGAGGGGTGCAAGTCCTTGGATGTGGACAGATTTTGAGACCCAATTATCCCTTGCAGCGCTGCCGATGACTTCAACAATGGCGTGGTGCTGACGCGGCGCCCTCTGCGTCCCAACGAACTCTTCCAGGTGCGCCTCGAACGCGTGGTTACCAAGTGGGCGGGCTCCGTGGAAATGGGCGTCACCACGCACAGCGCCGACGAGCTGGACTTTCCCTTCACCATGACCAATGTTCGGTGAGTATTTCTCCCCCCATTTCCTCCTCTCCCTGGACTAAGAGCTGTTCCTCCACAGTTCCGGCACCTGGATGATGACGGGCAACGGGGTCATGCAGAACGGCGTCACCGTTATCGAGCAATATGGCCAGAATCTGGATCGCCTGCAGGTGGGCGATCGTGTGGGCGTGGTGCGCAAGGACGACGGCACTGTGCACTTTTGGGTGAATGGCGTGGACCAGGGTCCCGCGGCCAGCAATGTGCCGGAGCGCGTCTATGGCGTTATCGACCTGTACGGCCAGGCGGCGCAGGCGAGCATCGTGGACACATCGGAGTGCGGGAGTCCGGACACCGGAAACTCCACCATCTCAAACACCACCCTGTACAGCGAGGTTCCGCTGCGCTTCCACAGCATCCATGGCGCCAATGCAGGCATCTCGAACAGTGGCCTAACTGCCTCGCGTCCCAATTCGCTGGCCGAGTTCAATGACGCCATCGTCTTCAGCAATCGGCCGCTGAGGCAGCGCGAACTCTTCGAAGTGGAGCTGGAAACGATGGTGCGCCACTGGTCGGGCAACATAGAGATCGGTGTGACGGGCACCCGGCCGGAGGACATCCAGCTGGCGCCGAACGCCACCGATCTGGAGGCCAATGACACCATCATTCTGTGCGGTCCGATGATCTTTCACAACCGCAAGACCATACGCACCAATATCCTACTGGATCTGGACACCCTGGGACCCAGCACCCGGGTGGGTGTAATGCGAAATGGTGACTTTATACACTTCTTTGTGGATGGCATGGACCAGGGACCGGCCTGTGAGTGCCATGCACCCAACATCTGGGCCATTATCGATCTGTATGGACAGTGCGCCCAGGTGAGTCTCACGCAGACACAGCTGGACATCCGGGCGCCGTATGCGACCAGCGAGAATTCGCAGAGCTGTCAGGCCACCTCGGTGATCCAGCATCCGGCCATGGAGACAAAGCATCGCTGGACGTGCGTGTCGGGTAATGTCAGCCTCACCAAGGACTGGACGGAGGCGTCGCGATTCACGGGAGCGGCAGCACCGCTCTCCCACTGTCTGGTCTTCTCCGAGCATCCGCTCAGTGTGGGTTCCCCCTTCGAAATTAAGCTGACTTCTATAAATCCCATGTTTGCGGGTAAGTTTCAGGTTTCAGAATAACCAGAGCTCGTAAAATGGAGTCAACCGAGACTCCGAGACAGAGAGAAGGATAAGGAATGTTTTTTTTTAATCCAAAGACGCTTTATTTACTATTTGGATACGCATTTTTCATGCTGGGCCCAGCGTTGGGTCCAGACGTTCTTGTCAGAGAGCTAAAATGCTTAACTCTCTCAGCTGCTCAGTTCACTCTTTCGCTAATCGATGCTGTTGTTGCTTTAGTCCTGGTTGCAAGAGAGGTAGCGTAGAAAGAGAGTATAAGCAAAGACGCTCAACTTACTAAGACGCCGAACGCCATACGATTTTTCGCACACGCATTTTTCGTGTAGGACATAGCGCAACGTCCGAGCAAAGTCGATTGCCATGGAGACAGATAGAACGAGCGGCTATAGAGCGCGCTCTCTCTGTCTCCATGGCAACCGTCTTTTCGGCTATATAGCGGCAGCACTGTATGTGTGTACACGAACTCTCACGCATTTTAAACACACATGCAATCGCATTCTATTTTTAGGTATTTACGCTCTCAACTTTGTGAGAGCGGGAGAGCGCAATTTTCAATTAAAAATTCAAATGTATGGTCGTTACATATCTTAATAATTCTAGCGTCTTTGGTATAATATAGGACTAATCTGAGACGTTTCTACGGTTCCATACTTAATCGAGTCCGCGAGTAGCCTGCATGTTTTCATTAATATTTATTATTATTATTATTAATTCCCGCTTAGGTTGCCTCAGCATTGGCGTAACGGATCTCAACTTAAGCGACGAGAGCGTGCGCAAGAAGTTGCCCACCAGCCTGCGTCGGATTCCGGCCAACGTCTGGTACGTGAGCGGGAACGAGGTGCGCTTCAACTCGAGCTGCCTGCAGCGCTCCCTGGCCTCGCTGGAATGGCTGAGGGTGGACGATCGCATCACGCTGGAGCGCGTGGAGAATTCACTGAACATGCTGCTCAATTCGGAGAACGTGAACATCCAGTTCCACAATGTGCCCAACGATGTGTATGTGGTGGCAGAGCTGCGAGGGTCCACAATGGGTATACAGGTGATATCCGCCCAAGGACCTGCCTCGCCCCTGCGACCGTGCAGTCTACGGCTGCAGGACTCCATGGACTTTGGCATGGATCCGCTGAACAAGCAGGATAGCTCAATGCTGGAGTCCATCGATTCCGAAGCGCAAAACTATGAGTTTGTAGACGTGGCGCAGAAGAACGCGCGACTCAGCGAGGATCGCAGAAGTGCCGCCAGGATAAAATCATATAATCAAGCCATCGTTTGCCTGAATAAGCCGCTGTGCAAGGGCGAGAGCATCAGCATCAAAGTGGACGGCCTGAACAACAAGTGGAAGGGCACTCTCGGCTTGGGTGTTCTGTCCTCCACTCCGCAGTCTGTGCCCACATCCCTGCTGGACTTCAAGCGAGGCTGCTGGCTGGCCACCCACGATTATGTGAACATCAACGGTCAGGTAATGGCTTCCAAATACGGTGATGCTCTGGACCAGATCCAAGTGGGAACTGTCATCACCCTCACACTCACCCATGCCGGAATGTTGAGTAAGTTAAACCAAAGACATTAGAAAGAATATATGCTATATGCATAGCGTTACGCATCTTATTCTTTGTTATCTCTGGCTAAGCATATTTAGAATAAGAGTCACGCTAAAACATATACATTTCTATCTTATTTCTATAGTTATCATGGTGGGCTCAACCAATCTTGAGGACCTGGCCAGCGGCCTTCCGAACCACGTTTATCCCGTTTTCGATGTGTACGGCAAATGCGAGAAAATAACCCTGATAACGGGCAGTGATGCCGGACGCACTGGCAATGCCAATGGCACACCCATCCTGGAAGCTCCGGAGGCCTTGGAGCTGGACAATGGAATGCCGCAGCAGTGCGAGAAGGCGCACCTGGAGATGCACGAAAAGGAGAAGGACACGGAGCAAATGTGCGAGTCGGCCAGGGATGGCCCATCCACCTCCGGTGCTCAATCGAATGCCATGTAAGTGATTTTATTTATACTTTTTTTGTTCGGTATATAAAATTTAACATAGCAAAACTCAGAGTATATTGTATACTGGTAATGTTTATAACTTATACCAAAGACGCTTTATTTACTAAGATGCCATACGATTTTTTTGCACACACCCAGCGTTGGGTCCAGGCTCACTGGCCACAGAGCCAGAGAGTGTGCGCTCTAGAGCCGATCGCTCTCTTGTAGATATACAGCGGCAACCGTCGCTGTGTATACGCAAAGACTCTCTACTTACTAAGACGCCGAACGCCATACGATTTTTTGCACACCCTTTTCTTGTGTATTACATAGCGAAACGTCCTATTAATGAGGGTTGCGATGGAAACAGAGAGAGAGAGCGCGCTGTATGTGTTCACGTATTCCCACGCATTGTATGCACACATGCAAGAGCATTTTATTTTTACATTTTAACGCTTCAAACTTTGTGAGAGCGGAGAGAATGCGATTTTCGGCAGGAACAGAAATAAAGCTTGTATTTGGCAATTCAAATGTGTGATCGTTACTCATCTTAGTAATTCTAGTGTCTTTATACTTTGTATTATATACAATAGGGTGCAATATTTTTACTGGTATTCTGTAATGACTGTATTTTCCCTAGGACCCGTTCGGTTATGGAAAGCGTTTCCGAGAACCTGCTGCTTAATATTTCCATTAAGAATCGAACCCTAGAGCAGCAGCGCAATGACCTAGGCGGATCCTCATCGACCTGGTGAGTTTACGTGATGTTTGCAACACGATTTAATACAGATTCTGTAAGTACTTATCATTACCATTACTTCCAGTTGCCTTCGCGAGTCCCTCCAGCTGCAGCACAACACCAATTTGAATATACAACGCAGCCAAAGCACACAGAGATTCCAGAACTCCCTAAACACTTCGGCCACGGCAGCGGGAAGTAGCGGACCCAGTGGCTCCAGTGCCAATGTCCAGCATCTGAGCAACTCCGCTGTGTATGACACGAACAAGGAGTACGATGATCTGCCCAATCCGCCAATTACTTCGACGAACTCCGTGGATGAAGCTCCCGGAGCCGCCACCACCGCCGCCGCCGTCATGGTAAGCACAACGAATGATCACAGCGAGAACAACGCGGCGGCGTTGGAGCTGAGCGCCAGCAACGAACGCGAAGCGTCTGGGGATCCGACGGCCAGCAACGACAATGTCCTGGAGGACGACGAGATAGACTACATGAACCATCTGCTCTTGCTGCAGCAGCTGCAACAGAACGAGTATACGCGCCACCACCTCATGCCCGACCAGGCGTCGCTACTGAATCTCGACCTGCCGTCGCTCAACTCGTTGGAATCCGACTCGAATTCGGCCGGTGTGGGGCGTCAAGGGTGTGGCACCGACTCGCTACGCTCCACGGCCACTGGGGTAAGTGTGGAGCAGAACGACTGCGAGTACCTGCGGCAGGTGAGACGCTTCTGTGCCTCACTGGTGCTGCCGCAGGCCTTCTTCGACAGCCGCCTGGAGCCGGTGTGCTTCTGCCTCAAGTGCAGTGGGCCCAGCAACGGCGGGAACGGGGATAAGCTGGAGGGCTGGGTGTACTTCAAGCTCAATCAGCAGACAGTCAACGCGCTGAGCACCTCAGCAACCACCGCATCGACAGGCAGTGGCGTTTCCTCGTCGACAGCTCCGCAAGTGCACTTCGATCTGAACGGCGACTGGCTGCCCTTCTACTACATGACGCGGGTGGACAAGATACGGGCCATATTGGATCGCGGCCAGCCGCTGCCGCTGGAAACGGAACCGGACGAGGAGCCGGCCGCTGCTGCGCTCAAGGACGAGCCGGGCACCCGGCTGGAACTCTACTACTCACCCAATGCCACCGTCATTGAGCCCGTGCTGCCGCAGCATCATTTCGCCTCCGAGCAGGGCCTGCATCGCATCTCCACCTCCTTCGAGGTCTACGTTCGACGCCAGTCCATCTCGGGCGTAACCACGGGCAAGGCTGCGGCGGAGGCCAAGCGGCGCAGCTTGGGATCCGTGGATCATGACAATAGCAGTGCCGGCCAAGGGGCCGAAGGTGTGGGCGCCACGCCTTCGGCCGCCCTCAGCGAGTCGTCCGTACATCTCCTGAACGACCTCTGCTGGTTCACCAAAGAGGCCGGCGCCTGCATAATCAACGCTTTGATAATTAAACTGGACAAGATGGAGGATCAGGAATCTCATTGAGCGCGCACGATACCATATCCGCACTAGTCACCGCCGATTTGTATGCATTACTCTGTCCCACAGTCCCCACATTATAATCACGCTTAGCAGCTAGCCACACACCAAAACGCATTCGCATTCCCCTTTGTAAACGGATTTTTATGGTATTGTAAGCGTCAATAAATTGATTGCAAAGTTAAAGAAATTGAATAACAAATTGAGCAAAAATATCACAAAATTATTGATTTTCTTTTCTGGTTA
>JAEIIU010055130.1:0-14027 GCA_018874675.1 Drosophila baimaii | reverse complement strand
CTATAAATGTTAATGTCTGGTGATATTTACTCGAAAACGAATGGGAAATTATAATTAATATACGGTTCCTTGGACTATATTGCATTGCATATGCATATGCTAATGTTAGTCAGTCTGAGTTAGTGGGAATTGCAATGAAACCGCACTCTTATTGTTGTTTATATATTTTCTTCTCTGGATTATATTATACATCGCTATAGTCTATGGGGAGCAATAGAACAATGCCCGGAACCTGGATTTGAATGCAAAAACAAACCCCGTTGGCACATTGAACACTAGTTCAAGGTACCATTTGTATTTTTTCGACGCAATCTCATGAATATGGCGCAAAATTGTGGTTTGCGAAAACCCCATCGACCGACCGCAGGCAAAGTGCGCAATCCCCAATCAAGAAACTAGAACGCCTCGGAGAAAGAGCGAGAAATTAATGCCACCGCCGGGCAGGGAGCAGGAGGAAGTGGAGGTGGAGCTGGTAAGGGTGTGCGGTTTCGTTTGGCGTGCGACAATTAACACTTGTGGAAGTCTGGAGAGCACTTAATTAGCAATTTGCATAATGCAACAGTTTGTTAATTACACGTGACACGGGCAGATTTCCACGGGCTTCAGGTGCTTCAAGGGACCGACCGCAGGCAGATGTTGTGGTTTGCCAACCCCCAAAGGTTTCTCCTCCTCCTCGATTGTTCAGTTCAATCTGGTTAACGCCTTAAATTCGTTCAATGAATTTATGAAGCTCGAATTAGAGGTATTTGCCATGGACAATATATTTAATGAATTTTTAGCATGCGCATGGCGGGCGGGCTAACAAACAAACTGGTTTCCCAAATTGACAAAGGTTCTACATTTTCGCCAGTCGCAATAATGAACTTGGAATTTAACTAAGGAACAGAACAGTTCAGTTGAATCTGGTTTGGATCCAATGATTTTTCCCCAAACGATACGAATCATTTCGAAATGAGAGCATATAGCCACTAATTAATACATTTTTGTGGCCGTCAAAGTGTCAATAAAGAAACTAGTTTGGCCAGTTGGCCAGAGAAAAATGTTTGACGAATATTAGTATCAAGTTTTCCTATTTACCTTACTTTATAAATACCAAACTTCATTAGAAATAAGCATAAACAAATGCCGCAGCTTTAAAGGTTTCCCTGTAACTGGATCCTAGGTTAATTATTCTCGTTGTTTTTTTCACGTTTCTTGAGAACATAAGATTAGTATTTTTCCAAAGAAGATTGTCGCAGTCTTCCGACTCTTATCTTGGCACTTTGCTGTTGTATAATATTCATTAAAACCCAACCTCTTAATGCAAAAGACTTTACTATTTTGATTTAAGAAGCAAATATTGACACTGCTGAAAAATTACAGAATAACTTAAAGGGAAAATTCCGCATTTAAATACTTGGGAACACCCTTTCGGTGGCTATCTTTATGACAGCTTCTGTCTCTCATGCTAATGGCGGGAATTTTACTACAGGTTTGAGGGGGGGGTATACATGTATATTTAGTCAATAAAGTGGCGCGAGCGACTAACTGACGTCGTCAGATCTGACAACGTCGTCATCATCGCCATTGGCATCAGCATCAGCGCATCGTTGACCGAGTACTAGATGACACTATGGCAATCGCATTGCTGGCTGGCTGGCTCCTCGGTTAGATTTGCGTCGCACTGAACGTTTGCCCAGTGTAAACACACATTCCCTGTGCCGGTTTGAACCGATTACTACTGCCGTAGTGCCCGGCCCGGCAAGGGTTCCTTCTCGAGTGTGTGTGTGTGCTGAAATTGTAAATTAATAAAAAGAGCAGCGAACGAGCGAAGCCAGCACAATGAATGAATGAACGGGCGGAATTTGAATTGAAATCAATCCTCGACACACACGGACACACCCCGGGCCGGGCCTCTCCAAGTCGAGTGGAGCTGCATTAGGCGGGGGCTTTAGCATTGCGGAAAACAAAAATATATTCAGCTATATTGGCTCCCTGTTGCCACCTAAGGTTTTTTTTTTCTTAATATATATTATTTTGAACTATATATACTTTGATCTAATCTAAGCTATAATAGATTGGAAATTCCTCGTAGTTCTTTGTAGCACAGACAATTCTTTGCTTTTTCTAGCTATATCTGACCTACAACCAAAGTGAGAACACATTAAAACACACTTAAGAGCAAGTAAGAAATAGAGTGTGCTCGAATGTGAGATACTTGGTACCCACACTTTTGAAATTATCGTTGAAATAAACATAAAAAAGTTTGATTTTATCTTGCCCCAATTTGAAACCACGGTTCGGAACTTGACTAAGCATCTGCCGTGTGTCTGAGTATGAGTGCGAGAGGGATGAAAGTAAAGGAACTTTATTTTGTAATAATTCCCAGGTTTATCATCTGATATTGCTTAAATGTTTAAAGTACGACACAAGAATATTTGTTACATATCTTGTAACCTTTTTTTACCGAATTCCGTGACCAAATTTTAAAAGAATCTTGATCTCAGAATATAATACCCATGTACCCTATGCATACCGGGTTTAATTAACATTACATGAAAGTAATTCTTCTCTTTAAACAAAGTTAATAGTAAGTAGTTATTGAAATTGATATCCCCAGCTTATGGGTACTATATTTTCTCTGTGTGCTGGATTACCCGAGCAAATCGGAAGACCATTCAGCCTCGAACTGGTTCCGACCCAAGTAAATTGGTTGCGGGCCATTTAAAGCCGCCTCTAACCGGTGACCAGGCCCTTCTAAGTCCGGCTCCAGAACTCACTCGCATATCGGATTGCATTTAAGCCATTTCCATCATAACGCCATCAGTGACAGAACATATGTTCCATACCTGCGTTCAGCATGCTTCCACTTCATCGTCAAGAGAGCTCCTATGAGCTTGGAGAACCGAATGCTGGGCTGCTGCGCAATTCGAGTCAGCGGAACGGCGACTTATCAGCCAGAGACGCTAGTCGAGACGAGGCGAGACGGGGCGAGTGGCGCGAGTCGCAAGTCGACAAATTGAACAGAACCGCGAACGGACTGCGCGTGGCGTTCCGTTCTATAATGAGCATGGGAACATAAAACACAGACAGGTGGAAGAAGAGCCGGGGGCGGTCAGGGGAAGCATTGCGAAATCGAAAACGGTTTTATTTTTAAAAATTGTCATTACGTTTGTCGTTTTAATAAGCATTTTATGCAAGCGAATCGCTTATGCAAGCACCTATGTATATACCTATGTCCGAGCATGGGAGCGGCAAGTGAAGCCATTCTACGAATTCTACACAAAATATAATTAATGTTCTATAAGGGATCGCCGGGTCTAGACGAGGGCATGACTCAAGTCTACCACCGCACGAGATAAGCACAAAAGCGATCAGTTAAGATAATAATATTCAAGATAATAGAATTCCGCGACATCCATTATGATAAGTGATATAAGTGAGTTCGGTAGAAAGATCAAATCTAGTGGAGAGTGAATCACACATAAAGATAAAGCCTATATAGTATATCAAAGACCTATAAATAGACGGGATAAATCATACTCAAGCCGCTTAATTGGCTTGAATTTCTCTGATTCATTTCGATTCGAAAGCTTACAACATCTACGTGAACTGAAAGGCCGTAACACTAGGAAAGTCGAGACAGACTGATGAGCAAAAAGTCTGATGCAATATGCTAATCACTTGCAAATATTTGCAAGTAAGCTAAGCTAAATAGTTTGCAAGGGGAAATGACCCATAACCCAATTATAGAAACCTATTGCTGAACATCTATATGAAGCTTTCAGTTTGGTTATATAACTTAAGGCGCGGAAAACGTGTATTCTCGAATACGTGAAATCTAAATACACGAATTCATGTTTTCATATTAACAGAGTTGCCAGAAATGTAAAATAAGTATGGTCAATTCAATAATAATAATTAAACAACATTAAAAAAGTCCCATTATATTTGTCCTTAGCTTAGGCAATACGATATCTTGGTTTTTACGTAAGTTTTAAGTTATTTTGTCTGTTTTAAATACCATTCCCTTAGTTCTCTATCTTTTCATTCGGCGTTGCCACCTAATTTAAGCACAGTTTAGCTGGCAGCGCCACAATATTTAATGTACTCACGAATACCCGAATATTGACTGTGAATTCTACTGCAATAAGAATTCATGAATTCCATTTTGTTTTTATTTTTTGTTTAATTGGTAGGTAATTGGCTGCTACAATTTAACTTATGTCTATTATTTGTATACAAATTTGTTGCTTCCGTACTTCCGTACAACTTTTCTATATTCCCGAATACATGAATTGGTGTTTATGCACACACTTTTGTACAGAATTCATGTATTGACTGCATGAACACAGTATATGAAAGGATATCAATCTAACAAGCGGCTTACTTAAGAGCGGCTTTAATAATAATAAAAACAGGAATAAAGCCAGGTCTTGGAGGAAGTTTGCAAGTTATTATCCACCCAAAAATCAGAAATTTCCTTCTGAATTAAAATCTCACGCAACTAAGGTCCTCAAAACGTTTTTCCTTCGCCAACTAACCCCATTTAAGACCGGATCAGGGGTATAAGTTGCAAACACTCATGTGTAATTCGCACGCAATATTCATGGGGAGGGCTCTATAATAACCCAGAGACCATATAGGCCCAGCTCCTCCCACCCGCCCTAGAAGCCTTTAACGAGCGACACGTGCCCAGTGCCTTTAACTACAATATATGCATGACAAAAAACCGCTCACGCTAGCCATATTAAAGCCCCGCCACGACTGTTATTGTTGTCCAAAATTGGGGAAAAATTCCACTCACATTGCTGATATATATTTGCACACTCTTTTGGCACCCATTTCTCGGCAGAACCGCCGCCGCCGCCGCAGCAGCAGGAGGATGATCGAGCGGAGGGCCGGATCCGCAGTGGATAGAGAGTCACATGACAAACGCGTGAATTTACCTACTCAATTTTCTTGGTGACATGCGAAACGTGTGAATGAGCGAGTCGCACGACTAATCTAAGATCGCAGATAAACGACGCGGGCACAACAAATTAGGTATGTAGCTTAGCCCACACACCTACATTGGATGTTCGAGCGGTAATTGATGGATCGCCTGGGTGGTCGCCCCAAAATCGTGGGATGTGCGTTCTAAAAACAGCACGAAAAGCGTCTAAATTTAAAAGGGGGACAAACTGGGAACTGGGAAGGAAGACAGAGTGTGGCTATTCCTGGAGGGGCCGCTCGAGCACTTGTATAATTGATGGTCCCTATTATAGGCTGCCACCATTATCAACGGCACTCGACGCGATAAAGGTTCTATGGCCGGGCAATTGGCATTAATAAAACTGGTGTTTGGCAGTTTCCGCCCGCGAGCAGACAAGAGCCGGGACGCACGGCAGTGTGTCAGCTGCACGATGGAGCGGGAAAACCGCCCGCGATAAACCACCACTTCTACCACTACTACTGACTGCTGCAGTTGGTACAAAGGTGGAGCAGTTTCCCGAACCGTGCGAGGGGTTGTCCGGGGGCTAATCGTAAATAACATAGATTAGTCCCAATGTCTAGACTATAAATACTGCCGGTTGGGCTAATAGTGTAGCCTTAATTCTATATTTGTATATTCACCCATGAAGTTCAGCTTGTCGATCACGACGGCTGCCGATCCTGCGGCAAGATTACAAAAGTCCGGATCATCCACATCGAAAATGATGTTATCCTCCCATTCGGTGACAATATGCGATGCGGCTGCGACGGCGGCGGCGGCGGAGGAGAGTGCCTGCTGCTGCTGCTGGGCCAGGGAGCTGTGTCCGCCGCTTGCAAGGATGATGTTGTTGTTGGTATTGTTGTTATTGCCACTGCAGAGGTTCTTGTTGTCTGTTTTCATCTGGAGAAGAGGAGTAGCAATTAGAGGGGGAGGAGAGTGAGAGGTGGTGACCAAGCGTATGGAGCGTACGTGCCGATATGCAAATAGCAAAACTCACACGTGGCTGTGGCTCCAAATGCAACTTTAAATGTGGTTTTGGTTAATGGAAAGGTGGTGGCGATAAGGAGAGGAGGCGGGAGCAGCCCAGCTGTTGCAGCTCACACACACACACACACGTACATCCTCTCATGACTCTTGCAACACCTTGTGTGTGTGCAAAACTATGCAAAATCAATAGATGCAAGATGCATTTTATTTAGGTGAAGGCTGTCTGTGTGTGTGTTTGTGTGAGCAATTGCATTTCGCTTAACAAAACGCTGTTGTTATTGTGTTTGTTGTTTTGGCTTTGCAAATTTTGTTTGGCCCTGGATGCATGTGTATGGGTAACGTTTTCCATTAGAATGCACTGCCCCCCGCTATCGCACTCACCTTTATTTAGGCCAGCACACTCGGGGGTAGCTCGCACAAAGTTTAATTGCCAAAAGTTTGAGCGCCAACAGCTGGATTTTAGGTTAATTTCCTTATTTAAAAAAACAAAACTTTGCGTGCGCTAAATAGCTGGCAACTAGAGGTGGCAGCCCTTCGATGAAGGCAGTTATCGATAGACAGCAAGGCGGCCGTTTTCAAAATTAATACTATCAAATAATTTAATTAATAATATTTTACTACATTTTAAAGTTTCAATTCAAAATTATGTTTAAATTTATAAATAATAACTTTACAGGTGCCATATGTTTTTAGACAACGAAATAGAAATTAATTTAAATTTAACTGTGTGGTATTTTATATAAGGGTGGTATTTTTTTGGTATCTGCATGTCTGAAGGCTGCTTGGTATATTCTATTGGCCATTTTTACGGTCACACTCCTCACACTAAATTTTCGATCAAAATAAATTTGGAATATAAAAATAATTCGCCCACCTGAACTATATAATAAAATGCACCTGCTGCCCGGCCACCTCCAGCTGAAGAGTGGGCACTAATTGGTAACGGCAAGCGCACAGCAGAGAAAATTGCCAGGCGACGACGACCCCACCAGCAATTAGCAGTGGAAGTGGCAATGGAGGAGAATATGTGGTAAATAATAAACATTAGGGCAACGTCAACAAACTGGGGCTAAGCCCCGCACCTCGCACGATGCGACTAACCCCACCGCCTCCTGCGTTAGGGGATCAAGGAGCTACGATTCTCCAAGGCTGCTCCCAGCGACTGAGTCAGCATCTTGGCGCTGCGTCAGCGGGGGTGGAGACACCTGGGGGGTGCGGGTGGTTGGCTAGGCCTTATCAGTAGTGCTGGCTACAACACACAGCAGCTGTTTATTTAGACACGTAGACGTCGTTGCCGTCGCCGCAACATGACTAAAGCGTAATAGTAATGACATCTCATCCGCAGGATCATTGAGCTGGAGTCGGCGCTGCTGGACGACTGCAACGTGAACGACATATATGGCATTTGCAAGGGCAAGGCTCTGCCGGAGGCCCTGCGACCGGATGTGTGGCAGGTGTGCCTGGATGTGCGGCACAAATCGGACCAGATGTCACTCTTCAACGAGATCTACGACCTGCCCTTCCAGAGCCAGCTGCGCGAGGACTGCCAGCGGCATGTCGATCGCATGGGCAACGACGAGGAGGACAAGGTGTCGGTGGTGTCCGATCTGGAGTCCATCATCACGTTCTACTGCAAGAACCGGAATCTGCAGTACGAGCCGGACAACGGCTGGATTGAGCTGCTGCTCCCGCTGTTCGCCCTCAAGCTCAACCGCTCCGACACCTTCAACCTGTTCGAGGCGATACGGGACACCTACATACCCAAGGGCTGCCGGCCCAAGGGTAACGTCTTCCACGTCTTCCGGCTGCTGCTGCTCTACCACGATCCCGAGCTGTGCACCCTGCTGGACACCAAGAAGATCACGCCCGACCTGTACTCGCTGTCGTGGTTCCAGTCGCTGTTCACCTCCTGCAGCAGCCTATCGGTGATCATTGGCATGTGGGACTTGTACTTCCAGAACGCCGACCCCTTCATGGTCTTCTTTTTGGCCCTAATCATTCTGATCAACGGTCGGGAGCAGATCCTGCAGATGCGCACCGCGTCCAAGGAGGAAATCATCAAGTTCCTCGGCAATATGCCGTGTGCGCTGGAGGTGGACGATGTCCCAGACTTTTGCTCCCTGGCACAGTACTATGCCCTCAAGACGCCCACTTCCTTCAAGACGGACTACCTGAAGGCGCTGTATGGCAAGCAGAACGACACGCCGCGCAGCCAGGAGGAGGCCAACAAGGTGTCGCAGGCCCTGTGCCTGCCCGTCTCCGTTTACGAGCTGGTGGAGAACTCGGCCACCGAGTTCCCAGTGCCGGATGCCGTGCGCTTCTTTCTCGTCGACTGTCGTCCTGCGGAGCAGTACAACGCCGGCCACCTGTCCACGGCATTCCATCTGGACTGCAATTTAATGCTCCAGGAACCGGTCGCATTCGCCACCGCCGTCCAGGGCCTGCTCACAGCCCAGCGCCAGGCCATTGAGGCCAACT
The DNA here is from genome assembly GCA_018874675.1 of Drosophila baimaii. Lineage (NCBI taxonomy): Eukaryota > Metazoa > Arthropoda > Insecta > Diptera > Drosophilidae > Drosophila > Drosophila baimaii. The sequence goes on along the minus strand of JAEIIU010055130.1, from coordinate 5,608 downwards.
CCAATGCGGGCGGCGAGCACCTGTGCTTCATGGGCAGCGGACGCGTTGAGGAGGATCAGTACACACACATGGTGGTGGCCTCATTCCTGCAGAAGAACACCCACTATGTCTCGCTGCTGACCGGCGGCTATGCCTCCATCCACGACTACTTCGGCGACCATATGGCCGACTGTCTGGAGGACCACAATGTGCGTAAGTGCCTCGTCTGCCAGCAGCACAATGTCCAGCAGGTAAGACCACAGCTAGACTGCTCCTGCGAATACTCCTAATACCCTTTCTCTCGCACAGCAGAAATCTGCGACTCTGAAAGTCTCTGCCGGACCCTCGTCCACGGATCTGTTTAGCAAGTTCTCCGCCGCCATGAAGTCCAAGTCGGCCGAGGTTAAGGGCAAGCTTCTGGACATCATTGTGAATCCCAGTGCGAACGGCGGTGCCTCTGCCAGCGGCACCAATTCCAACAGCAATGGCACGCCAACGGCACCGGCCCAGGAACGCCATGTGAGTGCCAAGGAGCGGAATGGCAAGCGATACCGCAACGTGGCACCCGTCTTTAGCATCGATGACGAAAACGAGGATGCCCTGGACGGCGGCGGCGGTGTGGGTGGGGAGCGGGATGCTCCAACGCTGGCCGGCGATGGCAAGGAGATCGTGAACCTCAACCAGTACTTCAAGACGGCGGACATCATCAATGCGTTCAAGTGCCAGGAAGTGCATATGAGCGGCTATATGTACGATAGCCATCTGATCATCACGCCCGGCCAGCTGGTGGTGCTGCGGGAGCTGGGACGCGGCCAGGCGCAAATTATGGTGCGTCGCCCGCTGGCCAGCATCGTGAAAATCACCGCCAAGAAGCGGCATCGCGACCTGATCACCTTCAAGTACGGCTTTCCCGACGGCGACGGCCTGCTCATCACGGACATGGACCGCTTCCTCATCCCCAATGCTGCCGAGGCCACGGCCCTGGTCTCCAAGCACATAGTAAAGGTGCTGGACAACGCCAAGTAGAGGGGCAGAGGAGGAGAGTAGAGTAGCGAAGTAGAGTGTCTTAAACACGTCCCCGATATGCTTTTCTCCGCCTCGTTTCCCCCCAACGCCTTATTTTTCACCCACAATCAAACACAGAGACACAAAGTGCAATGCGCCGGCGTGGGCGCTGTAACTAGCTTTTAATTGGCAATGTTTTCCTTGTTGTAGTAGCTGACAAATTGTAGTTCTTATTGCGAAGCGAGGGCCTCGATGCAAATGTAACATAGAGCACTCGGACGGAGGAACCCCCATAGTCCCAGAAGATCACAACGCTAGCCCGGATTTTTCAAAATTTTCAGGTGCAAAGATAGAGGAAGCCTTGAGACTTACAACGTGTACATGAAGAGAGTAACTAACTAATATTTATTGCAATCTAAAACCAAACAAATAAATCTGTATTATAATCGACACAAAATGTAGTTTACAACCAATAAGACTAGAAGTACTAAGATGTCGAACGCCATACTATTTTTTGCACACGCATTTTATGCTTAGGCCGTTACTCATCTTAGTACTTATAGTGTCTTTGTTACACCTCTATTCTCCTGTGGTCTCGGGTTTTCCCGATCGGGTATCGAAGCGTACGATGTATGCGTTGCTGGGGCCCACATCTTGTGGGCGGGGCTGCCGTGGACGCATGTGCCAATAAAGCAGTGCCATAACCAGGAAAATTGCAAGGACAACAGCAGCAGCGATGACATATGGTTGGTGGTCCAAGGTTCTCGGTTTTACATGCTCCTGCCTTAGTTTCATTACAGAATCCCGAAGAAGTTGCTTTATTTTCCACTCTGAGGAATCGTTTCTCATGGCAGTTGAAGGCTGCTCCAGAGCTGCGTAGGCTAGATTGGCATCTGTCCACTCCCGGTGCTGTCCTTGGAGCAGTACAGATGTGCCCCACTGGATGGTGCAGTCACCTCGAATCCTAAGGATACCGCTACCATTTATCTTGAGTTCTTGTTCATCATCATTGGAGCAGCGCGCCAGCAAGGAAGCCTCACTTGTGACAGTCGTCATCCAGGAATTTGCTGCGAGAAGTGGTGTCCATAGAGACTCGACTTGCACGACAAAATGGGAGGTACAGGCCTTTGAGAATTGATTTAGAACAGCAGCCACACCGCAGGGAAGATGTTCAGCAATATAAATTTTAGACACTGTGCTCGGATTGCAAACTAATCTATTATTTTTCAATTTCCAGCAGTCCTCCAAGTCTTGAAGTGCAAAATATCTATCTGTCTTATAATCGAGCGCGAGGTACGCGGCTTTGATATCCAAAATCTCGATTGAGTCGTTCCGATGCACTTTTGGAATGGGTGTTAAGCGGTACATGCTAAATTCTCCATTATCGATATCTGGAATTTTATATTCGAAGACTAAGATCGAATTATCCAGTTTCCCCACTCTTAAGGTGGCACTCTGAAGGAAATCAGACATCGTGAGGTTACTATTTTTAAAATATTTTGTCCAAATTTCTGGTTCTAATGGGCATGCATTGTTGAAGCGGGCGCATTTCATTTGTTCGAGAAGTATATCAGTAGATTTTTTTATACTCGAAGCTAGAAGTTTGAGGTTCTTGAACATTACCAATACATTTTCAGAAGAAACTGCGTAGCTCTCGGAAAATAGTTTGATTCGACTTCTCAATGCATCATTCTTGTCTTCTTCCGCAGTAACACGAACAGATCTAGAACTTTTAATAAAAAAAAAAATGATGAAACAATAAAACCAATTGAAGAGCTTTATAACAACTTACCTAGTTATTTTTTCAATCGTACTTAAGTCATGGAAGGTATCATTGAATTCCTTTAAATTGGGGAAGGGCAGATTAATGCATTCCGTAGTATGACAGTGTTTGTTAAGAGCTTTGTATCCACTAAGAAATAATTCTTGTAGCCTAAGTAACTTATCAATATTGTAGGCTGATTGCCCAATGTGTTCACCAACGACGATTCCGATTTTTCCTTTGTACTCAACGTAGGTGCCGAGATTATTTTCGAAACCCATAATGGTCATAGGTTTTACATTTGCAAAGGTTTCCTGGCTTACTGGAACCGCCTGGGAGATGGTGATGCACAAGCTCAGGAATATAAAGATCAGCGCGATTGCCATATTTGCAGTCCGTTTTCTTCGAATGCTCCTTTTAGACTGACAAACAACTTGAACGCCTCCGCTATTATGTTCTGATGGGCTTCAGATTTGTGCTGACCTGGCAATATCAATAGAGATGGATATATACACTATATACTCCCTCGGTGGTTCACTTTTCTGAGCATTCCTCCCTCGAGATTTTCATTCCTCATTATGGCTTGAAGTTTAACTTCAAACGAGTGGATCGGATTCAATATTATGCTAAGTAAACATTTTTGCCGAAAACGCGCAATGTAAATAAGTGTTTTATATACATTTCGATAAAATAAAAAGTAAATAAAAATTTGCATTTGTATGAGAGGTTTATTTCCGATGAACACAAAATTTCTGCTAAATACAAATACAAAAAATAGTTTATTTTTTAGTTCAAGTGGAATTTCTTAGGAAGATTTTTCCAGAAGAGGAAGATTTCCGTCCTTGTTTTCATTTGTTGCGACTTGTTGACAATGGTCTGGATGATTCACTGGATTCAGAGCTCCTCTAGATTGCCTTTTTCGGTGGTAGCGATATAGCCAGACCAAGGAGAGAAGTACAGCGATCAGCACAATTATTGGACACACGGCAATGACGGCTATTGGAGTCCCCTCGACGGTGTCCATTCTCTGCTGATCCAGCCTCAGTTGTAGTTGGTACAGAGCTGCCTGGATGGTGCCGTGGTGGACAGTGGTGTTGATATTCGGATGTAGAGATGCATAGCCCATCTTGGTGGGGCCTTTCTGCTGGGGTTTTCCCTGGAGGATAACAGCAGAACTTCTCACAATACAGTCGCTTCGAATGGTAAGGATCCCACTACCGCTTATGCTCAGTTCCTGCCGATCCTCTGAGCACACAGCCGTCAAAGAAAGTTCCTCCGTGCGGGCTACCATCCATGAGTTCGGTGCAAGGAGCTGTGTCCAGAGCGAGCTCTTCTCCACTTTGTGGACTATGCAGTCCCCGTAGGATTGATTTCGGATAGCCGCAAGGCTACAGGGAATACTCTGGAAGCTTCCCTTTCCATAGGTAACTTGAATGTGTCTACAGATTAATCTTTCACTGGCCAGCTCGGTGCAGTCGCCCAAGTTTTGAAGTGGGAAATACCTGTCCTGGTGATCATTGATGGCCAGGTAGGGTGTTTCGGTGTCCATCACCTCGATTTGGCCATTTTCCACCCGAGGTATAGGTGTCAGGCGATAGACACTGAACAGCTCCGCATCGATCAGGGGAATTTTAATTGTGAAGACCAGGTTCTTTTCGTCCAGCTGCTGGGAACTTACGGAGGCGATGCGGTAAATATCGGAGACGGTGGACTGATCGACGGGCAGTCGACGGCCTGGCGGAATATGGGCCTGAATCTTGAGGATCTCCGCTTCCAGCTGCTTGACCGAAAGGATCAGTGGTGTCAGTCTTCCCTGGTCGGCCGATGTTAATGCTTCCAGTAGGGCATACTGTGACCTCTTAATATGATCGTCCAGAGAACTGAGTTGGTTGGCTACGGAATTGATAAACCATAAATCAGTCTGATATTTATTAGCAATTTGGTCGATATTGAGTTCAAGCTGATCCATACGACTTTGCACACTGGCCTTAATGTTCGTTGTGCTATCAACCACGGAGTATTTATCTTTTAATAAGTCAGCGATCTCATCATCACCAATTGGAAGATGTTTAAGCTTAAGGTCCTGGGGATCCGCCCTCTCATTAAGACCCCGATGCAGGAAGGTGCCCCCGAATTCAGTTGGTTCCAAATAAAGATAATCCAGGCAGTCCGTGTTATTGACATCGCAAAATTTTTTAACAAATTGAATGCCATTTTTTATAACTGTGATTTCCTGTAAGAGCTGTCCCAAGTTAAAACTGGCATATATGGTCCAGTCTTCCATGGCTATAGCTGCCCGTCCAGAGAACTCCACGAAGGTCCCAAGGCTGTTATTGAACGCCTTCAGCGACATAACCTTCCCATTGTCGTCCTGATTTACTGGAGCGGGATGGGATAAGCCGATCCAGAAGGCGACGAGAATGAAGCGCCAGATTATCGCTGTCATTTTTTAAGGTTTTTTTTTTAAAGCTGTTTGCTATCCAATGTCCCGGGATTAACTGGCAACAATCACCGATGAAAAGGCAGCATGTAGCCTTTATGGAAAAAATATATGTACATATGAAGTTTTTGCTGATCCCAACTTTTTGTAAGTCGCCTTAGCAGTTTTTATTTCGCCTTCGGTTTAGTCACATACAACCATAAATTAATACATAAAAATAAATATATAATGCAAATTATAATTATGTAAATGTAGTAAATTTGAAGATTAATGTAAGCCAAAAAGAGTAATATTGGTTACTCAGTGTAAGCTGTTATTTATGTACATATTTATACTTTTTTATTATATTTACAGTGTTTTTATACCCTTGCAGGGTATTATAATTTTAGTCAGAAGTTTGCAACGCAGTGAAGGAGTCATTT